>PVJH01009376.1:0-79585 GCA_004026705.1 Nesogale talazaci | reverse complement strand
TTTAGTCTCTGAGTCTCAGATTCCTTGCCTCCCCTAAGGCCTGGCCCCAGTTCCAGCACCCCAAAATGTCGAATTCAGGGAAACTTTTTTCTTGCTTTCTTTCTGATTGTTTCCGTAATCGGTGTTTCATGCTTCGAAATCTCTTTCATTATTTCGGTTTAAACTTTTATGTTCCCAGTATGCATCCGCTACGGCATGGGGTTGACATGAAATGGTTTAGACTAAACTCATTACGGACAGGAGAGCCAGGCGAGAGCAAGCAGAGCATTTACTGCCCCCTGACTGAGCTCTCCCCTTCCAACAGCTTCCATTAGGGGACCCCTTCTCCCACCCCGATGGATCCCGACCCGACCCGACCTAGGAAAGTTTCTTTCCAGGTAGGCCCCGCCCTGAGCCAGGTGAATGAATGTGCAGGAAGGGATTGAGCCCCTGTCCCAGCAGCCTGTCCCAGGGGTGATGGTCTGAGGACACAATCGAGGCCTGCTGGGACATTTATTTTATGATGGAGGACTGACTTAGTGGAGAATAACACTTGGCCCCGCTGAGGCGCACATGGGAGAGAGAAGCGGGCGCAGGCCCTGGAATCTGTGCTTCTTCCTCTGGCCAGAACCACCCAGACCTCCGGGTTTGAACCCCAGACACCCAATTCCAAATGTTTATTTGGACAGATTTTTCTGCTTTCCAAACGCCTGTGTCCACAGCAGGGCCTCTTTTCAGAGTCACCTTCCTGAAGCAGTCCCCAGATTTCTGAGTCTGGAGGGAGGTGCTCTGGACCACCTCCCTGGGCAGAAGCGAGTGCCTAAAGAAAGAGAAAGGGGTTCCTTCTCCAAGACCCCTATTGGAAGCCCAAGCTCTGCACTTGTGTTGGCAGCCTGCATTGTGAGGGTGCTCGGAGAGTACCCACCTGCTCTGCGATGCTGGCCCTGGGCCACCTCGGAGTCCTGGACGCAGCACTGTGCTGGACTCGTGATAGAAGGCCTGTCTCGGTATGAGGCAGGGATGGGTTTCCACCTCTAGAAGGCCGCTCCACCTTGCTGGCAGTTCGGGGGCTCCAGAGAACTAGAGACATGGGCCAGGCAAGGAAAAGACTCCCGCCCAGTGTTCAACAGACCCGCCAAAGACACTTGTGCTCGGTCCCGGTCTCTAGAGAAAGGCAGAGGCACTTCTGAGTCGTGGCACCCTCAAAGTGTCTAGGTCTTAAGCACTGGGCAGCTGGGAAGGAATGGCCCACTTTCCTGCATGGGATTCTAGCCTGAGATGGGGTGGAAACATCGAGGAGCCGGCAGCGACGCTCTGAGCCAGGTGTGGGGGGTGGGTGGCAGAGCGTGGGGTGCAGCGGCCTGCCCAAGCTCTGCCTATAGGCCAGGACCTTCAGGAACCCAGTCATAGGGGCCCCCTCATGGGGGCGGGGGGGAGGGGAAAGATGTCCCACCTAGAAGACCTTGTACGGGGGTTGGGGGGGGGGGGATGAAGCACCCAGTGGAGCCCAGGTACTACACATCCAGGGCCAGAAATGCCGGAAAGCGCAGCCTTTGAAGGCGATCTAGACTGAGCGTCAGAGAAGTGAGGAGGCCAGAGCGCCAGGAGGCGCCCTGGAGGTCCTGCCCTGCCGGGTTTTCTCCCTTTGCTGGGCTCTGTCTCCTTTACCCCCGGCTGGTTTCCCCCCAAATAAACAAAGCTCTTGGCGGGCAGCAGACTCTGCGGAGCGCCGGGCCACGCGCCTCAGGGCCGCAAAGTCGCTTCCTGAGCATCAAAACGCCACGCTGCCCTCCCCGCTGCGCTCAGGATATGGGGCGAGTTCGCCTCTCTTCAGAAAAGGAAACGGAGCGCTTCCAAAAATATAAATCAGCTCTGACGTCCAAATATTTCTTTTGTCCTCCAGCATCCTCTGTAGGGGATAAATAAAACGTGCTTGGCGCCCAGAGCCCCAAGCGGGACTTGGGGCGCCCAGGCGCCTCAGTGGAGGAGCTGCATTGAGGGAACCCCTGCTCTCCTCTGACCAAGTTCTCTCTGCTCCCTCAGCCCTCCCCTGCCCAGCTGTCACTCATCTCGCCGGGGATCTGCCTGACCCTGGGTCTCTAGGGAGTAAGGCGGCTCCAGGTTGGGTCAAGGGATCCCAGACCCTAGAGGGCGTGGCCAGGCCCGGAGCAGGGAGGTCTTGCTGGTAACTGAACAGCAGGGAGGCCTGAACGTGCTTCGGGAACTCTCGGGTCCGCTGGGCTCAGTCTCCAGGCGGACCCTGCAAGTTTCCAAATCTTTCCTGGGAGCTTGAGGCTAGCAAGTCCCTTGGACGTTTTGAAACTC
The DNA here is from genome assembly GCA_004026705.1 of Nesogale talazaci. Classification (NCBI taxonomy): domain Eukaryota; kingdom Metazoa; phylum Chordata; class Mammalia; order Afrosoricida; family Tenrecidae; genus Nesogale; species Nesogale talazaci. The sequence continues at coordinate 77,281 of PVJH01009376.1, read as the reverse complement.
CTGGGGCAGTCTAGGCACTGGTGGAAATCCAGTTGGGGAACCTGAGACCCGCTCCCCACCCCCACCCCCCAGGGCATCCCAGAAGGATGAGTGAGGGAGAAGGGTTTTGTCGCTTCAGGAATTGCTCTTGTATTCCGCGCAGCCCTTCCAATCTGGAAGAGGTGAAGGGGTTTGAGGCCCGTCAATGGAAAGAAATTTGAATTCGGAGAACCCCCACGCAATAACAAGGGTGGAGACAGGGTGGGAGTGGAACGGAATAGGGACGGAGATCAAGTAAGACCCTTTGTCCCAGAGGAGCCACACTGGCAAGAGCGCCTGAAGGTGCTGGGCATCCCTGCCCAAGTACCAAGTTCTCCCTTCCTGACCCGTCTGGTGGCGGCTGGGTCTGCCCCAGTTCCAAGGATAGCAAACAGATACAAATCTTGGGGCGCCCCCGACTTCCTGAGGCGTACATTCTCTCCCACCCAGTCCACTCGGGCCACACTCGGGTTTGGTTGCAAGCTACAGGCCTGCTTACTGCATGGCAGTGGGTTGTGCTTCAGCAGCACGCCCCCCCCGCCCCCGCCCCCGTCTCTCCAGGGGGGTCTTTATTGATGAGCTGCTCGAAAACCCCCGCCCAAATGTCCCCGAAGGATTTAGACAATCCATCAGCCACCACTTCAAGAATGCTTCCTCCCTTTCAAACACAATCCTCGCACACCAGACAGACTGCGGCGGGGAGGGGCGGGCACTTGAAAAGAGAACAGCTATATATAATCAACGTCAAAGCCATCCCGCAAACTTTCGGAAACAGGGATTCGGGCCAGAAATTTCTCCAAGTGATTTACACACTCCTCGCCCTTCGCTAGACGCTTCTCGGCTGGCACAGCCAACGCACAGCCCTGCACTCGGTGGGCAGCTGGTACTCCGGCCCCGGCCTGGACACGCTGTACTGTGGGAGAGCTTCGTCCTCCGGCCCAAGGGGAAAGCAGCGTCTTTCCCGGCAGATTCGAGGGTCGATTGGGACGAGCTTGCTCGTGGAAGGAGAGGGCAGGACAAGGTCTCTGGGAATGGAGAAATAAAGAGCTTTATCACCTTGACTCCCTCCGGGAAGGCTTATGGAATCTGCCTGAATGGTCTCGCAGAAAGAGGGCCGAGTTCCTCTTCCGCCCGCTGTGTGGCGCCACGCGCTCGGGAATGGAGACCAGGAGTAGCGGGCGCAGCCGCGGGCGCAGCTCCCGGCAGGAGGGAGTGCGGAGGGCTTGCGTGACCGCGGGGCACTGGAGCCTTCCCTGGGCTCTGCACAGCGCCCTCGTCGCCCGGCCAAAGGGCCGCTTCCCTCGTAACGCGAGGGATCGATCACCTTAGGACCCAGTTGGCTTTTCGTATTTCTAATCACCTAATTGCTACCTAAAGAGAACGTTATCGACACACTGGGGACCGTTCTATTGAAGTGTGTTTTTAGGCATTGTTTCGTCCCCAGTGCTCACGGCCCCCAAGGGCTAGAGGTCCTGTTCCTTTGAAAGTTTCATCTGGAGTTGCAGAAAACCAACCAATCAACCCAGGAAACTCCGGAGCAGTGGTGACCCAGGGAGGATGCTCACCTACTCTGGAACTCTGCTTTTTCCGCAGAGAGGATCCAAGGTTGTTTTCTTTGCTCTTGTTATCAACAGCGATAGAACAGCATAAGAGGTTTTTTTGTTTGGTGTTTCATTTGAGCTAATTGACTTACAGCTCCCTAACTTTGCCCTGGGGAGGTCTTTTCCCGGAAGCTGGGAGCACTTTCTCTGCCCGAGAAAAGGGGAGGGGGAGGGAACTTTGGACTTCCTTAACAGTCTCAGAAACCCACCAGGAGAGGCTTCCTTCCTTTGTTTTGTGGGGTAGCAAAGAGTGGAATTCACCAAGGCCCTGAGGTGTTTTTCGGTGGTGGTGGGGGGGGGGAGGGGGTGCAGACTGGGTGCCAGGAGGTGGTCATGGTCATAGATAGGGGAGGGAGAGGTGGGCTGGGAAGGAAAAAAAAACCCAGTGGTGCTTTTCTCATAGTTATACCAGATGTGTAATCAAGACACAGGTGTCCTCCGCAGCTCACCCCCAACCCTACGTGGTGTCTGTGCCTGAAAGGGACTGGCCTTTATATTTTATGCGACTTTGCCACTGAGTCTAAAGCACATAATTTACATGCAATAAAATTTCAATGAAGAGGTTCTCAGTTTTATCTCCATATTTTTGTCATGAAAATTTTCATAGCATACAGATGCTACTCATCAAATGGATGCAACTTTTAGCAAGAGTTTGTAACACTTCCTTCATCTCTCCAGTTCTCTCTTCTTATAATTTCCTCCTGAAACATTTTAGACACAACCCCAGACTTTTTTTTTTAACACGAAAAAAACCCCAACTTTAAATGTGTGACTTATTACTCCTCTCCATACCCTCCAGCTCTTTGGGGGAAATTTGAAATAAGATTGGAAAATTGTTCTAGGCGTGGTGGATTTTACAAACAAAACTCTCCATCCAGGTGCTCGCCCCTTCTGCCAAAGGACTTCAAACTCCCAGTTTCCAAGTTTTCCCCTCCTGCTGCCAACAGGGTGTGTCGTTACAGAGTGAGCTGTGGACCGAGAGCGTTTTGTATTTTTCAATTGTTATTGAGTGAACCCCATACTCCATAAATGCACACAGACCATACATATCGAGTTTTGTATTGAAAGATCATGATGCCCTTGGAAAATATCTATGGCTAGAAATGCATAATGGAGCAGCCCTACCCTTGTGGGTCATAAAATAGACAATGTCAAGCAAAGAGACCTTCCCCCATCACCACCCCACCCCCATCATTTGTAAGTGCTTAGGGATCTGCTGACAAGGGAGGGGCTCAGGACTCCACCTGAGGCATAGCTGGCATCCGTCTCTAGTCCAAAACAGGACCACGGTATGACTTTTTTTTTTTTTCAAATAGTGTTGATGTGCCCGAATTTTTCCCTTTTCAAACACGGTGCCATTCAGAGCGCTTTCCTCAGCCTCTATGTACCCCCTACCCTCACAGTAGGAAAGACGAATGCGGCTGCGTGGGGGTCGTAGGCTACCGTTGATTTACAGTGTGATGACTTGCTCCTGCTCCCGTTGACCTTGGGTAAGCCACTTAATATGTCTTCGAGCTTCAGTTTCTGTTTTTGTGAATTATGAATACTCATGACACCCTTTCCAATGGTGGCCGGTTAGGTGGAATAAGACAATAGTTGCAAAAAGGTATCAACTTTCTTTCTGACACACGTGTATACCATTCGTCTTAGTGCAATTCATCAAAGACACCGTGTAGGTTTTCAGGCGCGGAGTACGTTCCCGGAATGTTTGTTCTTTCCCTGAGCGATCTCCGGAGATGCAGCCTTGGCTTTGTCTTAGCGACGACCGCAGGGTGGGCTCGGGTGCTCAGGTTGTGAATGGGGCCCGGTGGCACATTGGGAAAGGGGGAATACGTGAGCCTGCAAACTACGGCCCCAGGAGGGATCCCACCAACTCCTTCGCAGCATCAGGGTGCAACCCGGCGTCCCTACAGCTGTGCCTGCTGGCGCGGGGGGGGGGGGGCGTGCACCTTGCCCTGCTCCTGGGCGGTGGGGGTGGGGGGAAACTGATTCAGAAGTGGAGAACATATGCTTGGACTGAACCCCTAAACCAGGAACGCCCGGAGGACGGGTCCCTTTCCTGGCCGCGGTTCTGCAGGCTCCCAGGTGGCCTCCGCGTTAGGAAGGCCTGGGCTTCCCGCTTTCTGAAGGGTTCAAGGTCGAGCAGAGGGGCACGTGCGGGATGCCTCGCGGGCCTCAGAACCCGAGCTGAGCGCAGGCCTTCGTGCAGCCGCATTTCTCTCGGGCCACCAACTCTGGCTCGGGATCGTCCCAGGGCGGAGCAGGAGGGGAAGAGAAAGGGGACCGCTGGGCGAACCCAATGCGGCCGCCGCCGCCCCCGCCGCGGCCAAGATGGGGAGCCCCAGGGCCGGCGTGCAAGCCCAGGCGCCTGGGACCACACCCTTGGGAGCCCACCTCTTCCCTGCCAGGTTCGCACCTCCGCCTGGGAGTTACCTGCTTTCTGCTCCTTTCCTCTTCCCCCGCGAACCTTCCCTGGCCCTGTGCCGTGAGCCATCACCGACTCCTGTCCGTGAGCAAGTTACATTCTCTGTCTGCACGTCCACGTGCGCTCTCGGTCGACCTTTGGGGTCGGGGTCACGGTCGCCCCGGAGGGCCGCTGCAGGGGGCGGGGATGAAACGGTTCAACCCCAGGGACGCTCAAAGCGGAGTGCGGGGCTCCGGGAAGCCGGCCCCGTCACGCCGCCCTTGGGCTTGGGCCGACCGCCTTGCTGGGGACTTGCGGCTGCCTCCAGGAGGACATGGGGGTGAGGGGCGAACCCGTGGGACCCCTGCGCTTGGTTTAGGGCCCAAGAGCGCACATGGAAGTGGAGCGGTGGGCTCCGTGGGATGGCTGCGTGGCTAACGCGGAGCAGCTGCTGGGGTGGCAGGTGCGTGCGGGCTCCGGGAGCGACGGTGGGGGGCTGGGCTTACTGGGCTAGGGGTCTCTCCAGCGCCGCTGACCGGGGTGCGGTGGCCAGAGAGGACCTCCACGGACGCCATTTCTCTTTACCCATCCCACGCCAGCTGCCTGCAGCTGGGATGCTGGGGGCTGGGTGACCAGGCTGGGGGTGGGGGTGGGGGCTCTCGGGGTGGGAGAAGTGGCTACTGTGACCCCAGAGCGGGAGGTGGGCTTTGGTGCGCCGAAGGGAAGGGAGGGGAAGTCCAGCTCACAGGGCGGCAGCTGGGGCCGGCGGACCCGAGACAGCGCCTTCTCTGAGAACGATCCTCACGCGCGCGACAGGTTCGTCTCCAGCTAGGCGCTGCCTGCTGCCGCTGCTGGGCGCTGGCAGACCACCAAGCGGGCCCTACGAGGCCTGCCTGCCCGCTGTCCCCAGCCCCGCGCGCGCGGGCCTCTCCGAGGTTGGGGCGTTTGGCTCAGCTTGTGGCGGCCGCCAGGCCCGAGGTGCGAAACCTCAGGCAGCCGCGCCGCCCCCACCTGCCCCCACCCCCGCGCCCCGCCGGCGGGCCAGCCAGCCAAAAGGGGTTCGGAGACCGCCTCTCCGCCAGACAGGGAGGTGGGGACATGGGGAGGAAGTGACCTCTTGAACCTCATCAAATGCAAATGCTACCCGAAGGTTTTTCTGCAAAGCGAAGCGGAAGGACAGGGAAATGGAGAAATGCGGAGTCCACCAAAGGCTTGAATGGCCTTTTAGAGTTCCAGGCCCCTGGGGTTTGCAGACTTCTCTGCGGTAGACCAACTCTTGGTCAGGAACTTCGGTTTCCCTCTCCAGAGAGTGGAGGCACCTACCAGCTAACTTCCTCCAATATGCATATTTTACATATATAAACACCTTGGCAGTTTAATAACCGTGTAAATAAATCATCCACATAAACTCTTATTCTTAAAACAACTTGGCACAGAAATCGCTTTTCTTTATCCGGGCACTTTTCCTCCCGGAGTTCCTTCTTTTTCGTTCTTGGCTTTTGCAGCTAAAGTTTCGTCTCCAGTCTGGTGGCCGGAAGTGTCCTTATATGTCACTTGCTGCCTTGTTCTATTGTAACTACTCACGTAACTTTCTCCAATCAAAGTGTACCTGGGATAGGGCTCTATCTTCCAAGAACTCTATGTTCTTCGCAAAGAGCAAATGTCCTTTTGGCATGGCCCTTGTTGGTTGGGAGCTAGCTCATGATGCTTGGGCTGCCTTTGGCTGCATGGAGCCTGACAAGAGATGCAGCTGTGAGTTGTTCTTGGCTTGGAAGAAGATGGGGGCCAACAGATGAGCTTGAGATTCACGGATGTACTCTTTAAGTCTCTGGACTTCAAGAAACCAAGAGCCTGTGAGCTGTTTCCCTCTGCCACAAGCAAAAGTAACTTTTCTCTTGAAAAGGAAATGTGTGTGTGTGTGTGTGTGTGTGTGTGTGTGTGTGTGTAAGGATGAACTAAATTTCAGTTTACAGAAATGTGCTGACAAGATTGTGTGGGAAGGTTGGAGGAAGGAGAAGGGGAAAATGGAGAACTACCCAATTCCTTTGCCTGTGGATCCAGAGGCATCTTGGTTGCTGGACCGGTGTTATGTAGGGAAGAAAAACTAAAAATGAAAACAGCACAACAGCAAAGAGGTTTAAACACGCCCATCTGTGGTAGAATGCTTGAGGTAGGTAAGTGTAGGGTATGTAGTTGACATTGGGCTAAGAGAACCTGCCCTTTGTAGCTCTGCAAAACTGAATTTAATAAACTTTTTGTTTTGTGGTTTCTACCTATGGAAACCTTTTCTGCAGCTGGAAAGCTTTCAGGAAAGACTGGAAACTGAAGATCTTTCCATTCATAAATCAGGTCACACAAAATGCAGCTAAATGGCTGTACGTTTTCTGGGCACCGGTATTAAATTAAAATACATATAACAGATACATAAAATGAGTAAGCATGACTTGAGAAAAAAGTTGTTCTTTTTTTAGCTTATGTTTTCTGACAGCGTGTACAAGTCGACCAAAGAAGACAAAGCAAGCATCACTGTCATGGAGTCAATTCCGACTCATACTGTGGAAATATGAAGGCATTATGAGTGCCCTGCTGACCCTTTTCTAACTAGGAAATTGTTTTGAAGTTAAACATTGATAGATAAGATGCCTCAATTTAAGATGTCTCTACAAAATGAAGGGCAGAATGGGGTGTATATGTAATTCTTCTTAAAGCTATTTTTCTTGGTTCGAAGTGCTCGTGCTTTTCCTTTAAGTTTTCATTTGTCATTTTGAGATGAACACGTCGAGCAGCTCCCTTGAATAGTTTAGAGTGAAAGTGAAATTTCAGTTGTGGGAGTAGAGGTAAGCATGTTAATCAAATAACAGATGAGCAGAGAAGCTCATTTGCTTCATTAAAATTACTTTCAAGGCTGCCTATAAAACTACTTCCTAAAGCTATAATTATTATTTAAGACAATGCGTAAATTTTGAAACTTTAAATTATTTTGAAAGACAGTCTTGAATTTTATTTTTTGTAATGACTTGCATTGCATTTACAAGTAATTTGACTTTCTTTTCTAGAGACTGTGGTGGCACACTTCCACCTGCCTGTGAATCCTTTAAAGAGGTGTAGGTAAACAACATTGTTACCTTTGAAACTAGGAACATGGAGTCATTGGAAGATCACAAGTAAAACCTTAAGTCAGTAAAATGTGTTTTTATTAATAATTGAGCATTTTGAAATAAAGCAGAGATGATAAAAAGCAAGTGCTTTACTACCCATAAAGAATTTTTATATATGTTTATTAGCAACCTGAGATATACAAGTCTTGTTTGCTGAAAGTCTAGAGGACTTGAGCACTTAATGATGAAATTCAAGAACTTCAGTCTTCGGTATGTATTAGAGCTCACGTAAAGAAAATCAAAATCCTTTTAACTGGACCAAGAAACAGCAACTTGATAAATGGACAAAACATTGAAGTGGTCAAGAATCTCATTTTGTTTGGACCCACAATCAATGATTATGGAAGGAGTGGTCAAGAAATCAAATGATACGCTGCATTGCACAAGACTTAAAGAATTGAAGAATATTGATGTCACTTTGAGAATTAAGTTGCACCTGACCCAAGCCATAGTATTTTCAATCCCTTCAAATACATGTAAGAGTTGGACTATTAATAAGTAAGGGAGACAGAATAGTGGATGTATTTGAATTTGGATATGGGTCAACAATATGGAAATTACCCTTGATTGCCAGAAGAATAAGCAAATCTGTCTTGAAAGAAGTACAGCCAGAATGCTTATTAGAATCAATGCTGGCAAGACTTCTTCTCACAGACTGTGGGCTTGTTATCTGGAGCCATCAGTCCCCGGAGAAGGATGCTTTATTGGTAATGCAGAAAAGAGAAAGATATGCAATGAGATGGTTTGAGGCAGTGAGTGAGACAGTGGTCTCAAAACATGACAACAATCATGAAGAAGGCACAGAAGTGGACAAGGTTTCATTCTATTTTACAAAAGGTTGCCCTGAATCTGAGCCAGTGCCACAGCACCCAACAAAAAGGAGTATATATTTCTTAGGCTTTCTTGGAATCATTTCTTCTCTTCTGCCAGTAGTAACATTTCCACATCCTTAGTGGAAATTCTTGTGTTAGTCCAGGTGGACTAGAGAAACAAATTCATAGACACGCATATGGATATAAGGGAAAGGTTTATATACAAGAGGAATGACACATTGAGAAAGCATCCCAACCCTGTCTGGTGCAAAGTCATAAGTCCGATATTAGCCCATATGTTCAATACCAGTCTATAAAGTCTCCTTCCAACTCACAAAGCACATGCAGTTGAAGTAGCCCAGTACTGGCAGGGGTCTCCCCCATGTCTCCTCGCTTCCAGCACTCAGGGTCCATCAACAGCAACTCAGCACTGGCAGGGGTCTCCATGTGGCTTCTCCAGCTTCAGGGGTCTGTTTCCTTCAGGGTAAGTTCATGTGGCTCCTCCTCCTGCTCCTCCAGTTCCTCAAATGTTGCCATCTTGTCTTGTCAGTAGTTCGTCATCTCGGAGACTGACTCCCAGATACTGAGAGTCAAGTCCCTCTTCTCCAATTGGGAAATACTGCGAGACTTCCCAGAATTCTCAGGAGAAAGCCATGCCCACACAGAGGCCTCATCGGTTACTCATTGGCTATCTCCAGATTAACAGGCTAGACTCTAGCCTCCACATCCCAATCATAAAATTGACATCATGAATACATGACTGCCAAAATCCTCTTACTCAGTATCATCCTGATGGGGTTACAGGGGCCGTAGGATGGTCATGTGTCTTCCACTCTGTCCAGTGGGCATAGTGATTGGCCAGGTAGAGGCACAAGATCAACCCCAGGCACTTAGTGTCCTTGCCTAGGATAGTTAGTGAAGGCAATAAGAGAGAGGTGTGCTCTTTTTCCCTTACAGATCAGCAGCTCTCATGACTTGCAAATGAAACTTTCTGGGGCTGTCACATCACCTCCTGGACTCCTGTAGGGAAGTCCATTTATAATAGAAGAGAATTGGACCAACACATGGAAGCAGAGAAAGGAGAAAGACTGTGACCTGACCATGGCAGTCAACAATCTATTCTGTGCTGTCCTTGTCCTGGGAAAATGGTACAACAGAAAATATCTCTGATTTTCAGTTTTAACTCCAAGCACTGGAGACACAACCAACAAGCTTTCTTTCATATGAAAACCAAACAAAAAGCCATACGTTGAGATAGACAAATGTGGTTTGAAGGCAAACAGTAAACAAGTTCATACATAAACAAGAACATGTCTGATTGAAACAAAAATGAAAGCAACAATCTTCTTGGATGATTCATTAAGGAGATGAAGGCTGAGAATATGTTGGTGGTCAGAAAAATCCCTTTCTGGAGTGACATTACACTGAGATGTGACTGATTCAGAGCAATCATCTATAGGAATGTCTAAAGCAGATGGAGTCAAAGATGCAAAAGCCCTACAGGATGATCTTGGCGTGTTCAAAACTTATCAAAAGGCTCAGAGTGGCTAGAATGACTTCTCCTTGAGGGCTGATTCTATCTGGGTGCAAGTTGATCAGAATGAAAGAAAGGGTCTTTACAAACCATGACGAATTCTGACATTTGACCTTCCACTTTCTAAAAGTCACTCCTGCAAAACTAGACAGTTCTTCTCAGAAATATGACATTCACGCAGACTCATAAAAATTGTACAGTGAGGCTGAGCCCCGGTGGCGTAGTGGTTGTGCGCAGGACTGCGGCCCACTGGGATGGAGGTTTGATTCCAGCTCCATGGAGCAAAGGCTGGGCCTCCTACTCCCACCACCTGAGGGCAGTGATGCCAAAAAAAAAATTGTACAGTACAGTAGATTACAGGGGTGTTAGTAGCCATCTGACATTTCCCATGAGGCATTGTAGATTAGTTGGTTCATTTTAGTCACAGTCACATCGTTCCTGCACTCTGTGGGATCTGAGGCTGGCCAAGACTCCGATTGGGCAATGGCAAGTTGGAGGATATTCTGGTCATGTTCGGCACTGAAATCCAAAGTGCTAAGGGATGAGGACTCTTGAGTTGTGGGAAATAAAAATTTCTCCCAAGTTATTCCCCAAATAGTATGCCAAACTTAAGCTGCTTGCTACACAAGGTATATGATGGCACCTGGAGGTCAAGGGAAGTAGGTCAGAAACTATTCTTAAGGTTATTAGTTGTCTACCACACTCAGAGTCTAGCCTGTCCCACCGCAAAGGAGGTCCACTCACTTCTGACAAGCATACCAGTAGAGTTCTTCCTTGTAGGAGACAAGGAGGCCTAAAGCTTTAGGAGTTAGTTTCCCTCCTGGCTCCAGTTATTAGAAGCCTTTGTGTCTCACACTAAAGATAAAAACAATCACCTACAGTTAGTTTTTTTGTTGCTGTTGTTTTTTGTTTGTTTGTTTGTTTTGGGTGGTGGGCATGACTGCCCTCTGATTGTCATGGGAGCTACCCAGTGCTGCTCCTGAGAGCTGCCGCTGGATTTGAACCTCCAAACCTGCGGGCCGCAGTCTCGCACTCAACCACTTACGCCACCAGGGCTCAGCCCCAACAATCACCTACAGTTGAAGAATGGGTCACTCCCCCTGAAAGCTTTAGCTAAATCAACCCAAGGACAAGAGGCCAGGCCAAGTCAGGCCGCAACTATCAAGAATCTTAGATAAGCCAATCTTGACTCCAGTAACCTCCCTCTTCCATTACATCTATCCCTGGTTTGTCCCCCTCATTACTGTTTGATCTATGGGATAGCCCCTCCTTATGATGTGTTTTTATCTGTAACTATGGGACTCAGATGTCCCCCAAAAAAGGTTATTTAACTTCAGTCAAATAGAAATCTCAGAGATTCTGAAATATTCTGACTCTGGGCCCTCCCTGACCCTCTCTCCACAGCGACCACCAGACGTTACTGAGGTGAGCATGCTGCCATGATATGTGTCTGACTGTTATGATTTCTCTCTCTCTCATGCTCTCTATAACTTTACTATAGTAAATAATAATTATCGCTGTCAAACTGTACCTATAGAACCCGTGATGTATGTATCAGAGGCTGGTTTCCTCTGATACTGAGTCAAGGGATTGAGTCGAACTCTGGGTAAGGAGAAGTCTGAGCCATAATTTTAGCTGGGATTTACAAGTAGATGAAGGATTTTTACCTTCATCATCAAAAGCATTTGATAAAAAATATTCCTTTGGGGCTAAGCCCCGGTGGCCTAGTGGTTGTGGGCAAACTGCGGACCACTGGGATGGAGGTTCAATTCCAGCTCCATGGAGCAAAGGCTGGGCCACCTACTCCCACCACCTGAGGGCAGTGATGCCCCCTCCCCCCAAAAAAATATTCCTTTGATAATAACACACCCAAGGGCATATTAGTTAAGATCATTTAGGCTGCAAGCAACAGAAACCATTACTCAAGGAGATTTAAAACAATAAGTGTATTATTTCAATGACCAAGAAATCTTGGGGGGAAAGGCAGGTTTTGAGCTGGTTGTGTTAACTAGTTCAAGAACCCAAATTTGTTCCATTTTCCATGTTGTCAATCACAGGCCCTACTTTGTTCTTGGAATTCATGTCCTGGTTTTAAGACAGCATCATCTGGAGGTATGGTGTTTCATTTTTGCATTGAAAAGGTTTCATATGCAAAATAACCCTCTCCTTTGGGGTGGATCGAAAGTGCTGTCCTATGCCTTTTGATTGGACCAATTTAGATCTCGAGCTTCTCCTAGGACCAACAGTAGTCTCTGGGTGGAGGGGGCCCAGGGAGTGGGATAACTTTAGTCACAGATAAGCTCACACCTGCACCAGTAGTCATAGGGGAGTAGAGTTGGGTCGGCCTACACTAGAAAGGGCATCCCCTTTGGAACTGAAAATGGGTAACTCCCTTTGAGTCACAGCCAAATGTCAATGTCTCTTTCTGTTGTGGTTTTTAAGGCTGTCCCTGGGGTTATTTGGGACATTGATTCAGCAAATTGTATTATATAAACTGCATCAGCTCTAGTTTTTTGCTATGGTGTTACAATGCCCTTTTGGTTATTAAGTTATGCTAATGTATAAATGTATCTTCTTTGTTTTAAATATAAGAAAAATTCTGACCCCAAAATTCCAGGATAAGACATAAAAGGTAAGACGTATTTGAAAATAATTACCCATTAAAGGCTTTCTGAGTGAAGCTGTATATGGACCCAAAGCCACTAGTTGGCTGTGCATTCGGCTGCCAATCATTAGGACAATGGCTGAAACCCGCCAGTTACTCTGCAGGCTTTAAAAGATTTAAAGGTTCCGCAATCAAAAGGGGAAGTTCTTTTCTGTGCTGCCAGTTCACTATGAGTTAGAATGGACTAGATGGCAGTGGAGTTTTCTTTTGAGTATGGGAAGAAAGACAGTCTACACAGAGACGACCAGGTGAATACTGCAAAGCCAGAACATGGCCTAATAAAAGTGGAAATAAAGAATGAAAAGGTCACACCCACAGAAGGTGTGAGGACAATTTTAAGTGTTGAAAAATGTTAGACTTCACAGTTTTCATAAATATTCCAAATACCTAAATTTTTATTCTTCAAATTAACCAATAAACATTTCAGAACCCATTTTAATGTATAGAATTCAATGAATACTCCATGTTACATGTTTCATAGATGAGGTGGACCCAAAGCTGCTTTATAAGAAAATGTCTAACTTCTCTTTGAAAAGGTCTGTGCACAGGTGGAGGAATTATGCCCTCTTATACTAAGGCTGCAACATTTTAATAAAGGAGTTTGAACGCTGACAGACCCCGGTGATTAAGCCCTCCAGAGACCTGGCAGGACAGAAGGGAACTTCTCCTGCAAGGTTTCTGAGGCAGTACATCTTCCCGGGAGCAGAAAGTCTTCCCTCTCTCCTGCAGAGTGGCTGGTGAGCTCAAACAGCTAAACGTGTGGTTAGCAGTCAAGCACGTAACCCCCTGCACCGTCAGGGCTCCTGATATATTGCATGGTAACTCTTCTTTCTTTTTTTTTTTTTTGGGGGGGGGCATCACTGCTCTCCGGTGGTGGGAGTAGGAGGCCCAGCCCCACTGCTGGAATTGAACCTCCGTCCCAGTGGGCCGCAGTCCCACGCACAACCACGACGCTACTGGGGCTCAGCCCGGTAACTTATTTCTGACCCGCTTTTTTAAGATAGCAAACTGGAACTGCTTGCGTGGTCAGTTCCTAAGAATGATGAAATGATGTTTGGGGGGAAATCTCAAGTTCATGTCATTTGTAGTGCGCAAATATATCTTTGGATAAAAGACATCATGATAAGTATAAGGTGACCTAAATATTAAATAGAACACCAACAAAGGGAGAGGGAACCTCTGATCAGAGCCCATAGGAGCAAACAACAAGGGAAGGAGAGAGAGATGAACACATCCTGAGCTAGCAAACCCCAGGACGGTATTCCTGTTCAGAACAGGCAATGTACAGAGAGGACCATAGGGCCAGCCCCACTAAGAGACACAACGTCCCTCATTGACCCATCATGCTACAGGGGACAACACAGGAGACAGAGTGCAGGAACTGCTTCTAAGCAAACCGGGTGAAACACTGAGCGCATGCAGCAGAGCATCAAGGGGATTAAAGCAATAAAATCCCTGGGGAATATCAAAAAAGAAACTTTGGGGCCAGGGGGTGGCACCCCATCAGATTCCACTGGAAAGCACTCCTAAAGGTCAACAAACAGACCTTGAACTCTTTATAGACTTTTTTTTTGTTTGAGTTTGTTTTGGTTTATGTTTACATTTATTATTTTTGTCTTGTCTTATCTTGTTTTTGTGCTTATTTTTGTCTGTGCATGTCTATCTAGATCAGATAGGCAGGATTAAACAATCCAGAGGAGAAAACTACTGGAGTGATTGTTCTGGAAGGGAATCAGGGGAGGGGGAGATTGGAGGGGGTCGGGGAGGCAGGAGGAGTCAACAAACTCAGGGACAAAGGAACAGCAAGTGGTCAAAGAGATGGCAAAGAGGGTTTGGAGGCAAGGTGGGGCTTGATTAAGAGCAAAGTGACCAAGAGGAATTACTGAAACATGAATGAAGGCCAAACATGATAGTGGGACAGGAGGAAAGTAAAAGAGGATAGAGGAAAAAACTAGGAGACAAAGGACATTTTACAGATCTAAATACAGGCACACACATATGTAAAAATATTTACATATAACAATAGGGAAATAGATCTACATACACAGTTTTATATTTTAAAGATTAAGGTAGCAGACAGACATTGAGCCTCTCCTTAAGCATTTCCTCAATGCAAGAACATTTTCTTCTAGTAACCTGACATTCTGTGATGCTCCCCTTCCTGACAAAATGGATGTACAAGCAAATGTGAAAAAAATTGATGGTATCCGGGTATCAAAAGATATAGTGTCTGGGGTCTTAAAGACATGAAGATGAACAAGTGGCCATCTAGCCAAGTAGCAACAAAGTCTATATGAAAGAAGTACACCAGCCTATGTGAACACAAGTTGTTGATGGGATCAGATATCAGGAATCAAAGACCAAGGGAAAAAAGTACTCATTGGGCTGAGCCCCGGTGGCGTAGTGGTTGTGGGACTGCGGCCCACTGGGACGGAGGTTCAATTCCAGCAGTGGGGCTGGGCCTCCTACTCCCTCCACTGGAGAGCAGTGATGCCCCCCCCCCCCAAAAAAAAAGTACTCATCAATGTGAATGATGGGGAGATTGGAGGGAAGACCCAAAGCCCATCTGTACACAATCGGACATCCGCTTACAGAAGAGTCACAAAGTTGAGATGAGGAAGTCAAGGTGCAGTATAGTGCCAGCGAAACACCACTTCCTTCTAGTTCTTTAATGCTTCCTCCCCACCACCATCATGTCCCCCATTCTACCTTACCAACCCGGCTATATCAGAGCGTGTACACTCGTACAGAGAAGGGATGGCAACACAGGGAATCCAGGACAGATTACTTCCTCAGGACCAAAAAATGAGAGTGGTGATGCCAGGGGGGTAAGAGGAAGGTGGTGAGGGGGGGGGCGGGGAAGAAGGGGAACCAAACACAATGATCTACATATAACCTCCTCCAAGGGGGATGGACAACAGAAAAAGTGGGTGAAGGGAGAGAGTGGTTGGTATAAGGCATGAACAAAAAAAACAACCCAAAATCATTAAGAGTTCATGAGAGAGGGAGAGGGGAGGTTATGAATAAGCTGATAATGAGGGCTCAAGTAGAAAATGTTTTCAAAATGATGGAAGCATATATATATATATATGCATATATATGTTTGATCCAATGGATGAGTGTATGGATTATAATAAGAGTTGTGGCTGAGCCCCGGTGGCATAGTGGTTGTGCGTGGGACTGTGGCCCACTGGGATGGAGGTTCAATTCCAGCTCCACAGGGGCAAAGGATGGGCCTCCTACTCCCATCACCAGGGCAGTGATGCCTTTAAAAAAAAAAGAGTTGTAAGAGCTTCCAATAAAATAGTTTAAAAATAAAAATAAATTATATCCATAAAAAAAGAACATAAAATAAAGTGAGCATGTATCTCAGGATAGCTACCTGTACTTTGAAATATCCTGATTTTTATGGATAAACATCAGGAGTGATATATAACATATGTTCTGTATATCAAAAACCTAGAGGTGATGAGGAAAGGTGGTGTTATTTTTGGAATCAACAGGTCAAACCTACCCAGAAACAGGGCTACCATTGGGGGCGCCCAAATGTGCCTTGACAGTGTAATGTTCACCACTAATGGAGGCCATTGGATGCCATGAGTTCCAACTCCTGCTTCTGAATTCATCCTTGCCCGAAAAGAGAGTCTACATTTAATGTATATGGAATCTACAGTACTGCGAGAACAGAATTCAGGTCAGATATGTGAGTTCTGACTACAGGAAGATGGGGAAGGTAAATTTTGGTTTCCATCTCAGGGAGACTGATTCAGTAAGTAGAAAATTCCTTACATGTGGGGATGTGTTCAACATAAATGCCTCTGCATTCAACAAGGAAGGAAAGATGAAAGAGAATGGCAGACAGCAATAAGGAGATGATTTACAAAACCCCAAGATGCTTCTTTTGAAAAGAATAGTAAGAGAGATACATCTCTGATGAGACTTATAAAAAAGATACCAAAAAAATTGCTAGCACTAAAATAAAGGGTTTATAATTCACCAAATAATAATTCCTCACTTGCTCAAGAACCAGCATCCTTTTAGCAAGCAAGCCTTGGCTAAGTTCTGGGAGAAGAGTGATTCTGGCCCTTTGCATTCCTGGTTAGTAGAAACTGTATATATAATATATAAACAATATATAAACACGTATCTAATACCTGCAATCCAAACCACTTCACTACTACCCTACTGATGGGCACTGGTAGTATATCCAATATTTTACCACTATAAAAAAAACTTCAGTAAATTTTTTTCTTTTTTGTGGACATCACTGCTCTCCGGTGGTGGGAGTAGGAGGCCCAGCCCCACTGCTGGAATTGAACCTCCGTCCCAGTGGGCCGCAGTCCCGTGCACAACCACTATGCCACCGGGGCTCAGCCCCTTCAGTAAATTTTTTGGTCATATTTTCCTAGGAGTAAAATTCCTGGCTAAAGGATATTAATATCTATAATGCCTTTGATTAAAAGGTCATATTGCTTTCTCTAAGAATCAGAACAATTTACAGCTGGGATCAGAGAGAGCACATCTCACTTCATCTTTTCTAGCTTTGGTTTTCCACCAGAAAGGAGAACACAAGTCCTCTGAGGAAAGGCCATTCAATCAGCAAAATATTGGGAACTGTGAGCTAATGCTTTCTCTTGTGAAGTCACAGGGATCGAAAAGTCTGCATCAAAGAAACCATCGACCTCTTTACCCCAAAAAATGCTGTCAACCATTGTACCTCTCTTTTCTTTTTCATATTCTATTGCATTGGCTAGAATATGGGTGAAAATAAGTGGATATTTTTTCCTCCCTGATTTTTTTTTTTTTTGGCACCACTGCTCTCCGGTGGTGGGAGTAGGAGGCCCAGCTCCACTGCTGGAATTGAACCTCCGTCCCAGTGGGCCGCAGTCCCGTGCAAAACCACTACGCCACCGGGGCTCAGCCCTTTTTAAAATTTTTTTTTTTGCCTCCCTGATTTTAATGAGAATGTTTCTAGTATTTGATCTTGAAGCATGATGCTGACCATGAGTGTAAAGTGATTTTGTTGGTGGTGCTGGGTGCTGTCCAGTCAGTTGTGACTTCGAGTGGTAGTCAGACAGGATGGAACCGTTCCCCGTTCTGCGCTGTCCTTTAATCATTGTGATGTTTGAAGCTGTTGTTGCACCTACCGTGTCAATCCATCTTCTTGGACATCTGCCTGTTTTTCACTGACCTATAGTGAGCATGATATGCATTTCCAAGGGTAGGATTGCTTCCTGAGTGACAGGCACAGGTTGGGGTGTGTGTGTGTCTCTGTGTGTGTGTGTGTGTCTGTCCAACAATAGCACAATGTTTGGAAATGGTAGTGTCTAAAAAATATTGTCCCTATGAGTCAGGTTGAAAACGTCGACTTTGGCACGGATGTGTTTGCATATGCTCTACTCAAGCAGAGTACCAACATGGGGCTGGTTTTCTGTTTATGACCCCCTGCCTCTCATTCTTAACCATGCAGTGAGTGCCTCCAGTCTACAGGCACCAGGACTCAATACCTTAAAAACCCTATACACTCTGGTTTAGATAAGACATAAGCAATGGTGTCTTGAAGGCTGGAGTTACCTAGTAAGCTAACACTGGTGTCACACATCGGTCCCATGGACCTCCTTCTGGGATGTTTATTATATAAAAAATTTTTTTTTGGTTTTTGGAGCATCACTGCCCTCTGGTGGTGGGAGTAGGAGGCCCAGCCTTGCTGGTGGATTTGAACCTCCAACCCAATGGGCCGCAGTCCCGCGCACAACCACTATGCCACTGGGACTCAGCCTATTATTAAATTTAATCATGGAATAAGATAGCGATAAGCTGCTTAAATTTCTCATATTATATGGATACTATAAACAAAATTGCCCTGTCGAATCTTTCTCCATTGAATTGCGATATTAACTATAACCTTATGGTTAACCAAATAGAAATCTTTAAAATTTGTTTCTCCGTTTCTTTCAACTGCTCTTTCATTGTCATAAAGATGCAGATCCACAAATTGGGATCACCACAATGTTACAGCTCAAATATGAGAACATGTGACAAAACCAGCAACTATAAGAATAACAGTTGGCAGCGGTGGCTGGGTAGTGCCCATGACCACCAGAGGCAGTGATGCCCACAAAAAAAAAAATTAAAAAAAAAAAAAAGAATAACAGTCGGGCTGAGCCCCGGTGGCGTAGTGGTCGTGCGCGGAACTGCGGCCCACTGGGATGGAGGTTCAATTCCAGCAGTGGGGCTGGGCCTCCTACTCCCACCGCCGGAGAGCAGTGATGCCCCCCCCCCCAAAAAAAAAAAAAGAATAACAACAGTATCAATGAAACAATAACTCTTGCTTATAGATAGTACAGATAAAGCTATAGGATTTGAGGTCCCTTATAATTGGGTAATAAAGACTGCTCTGATAGGAACACATTCGAAGTTTCAAAAGGTAAACTCACTGCATGTTTTGGCCCTGTACATGGGAACTGGACTCAGGGAAATATGTTTATTATTGTAATCAATGACAGGGCTGCCTCTGTTAAACTTAATAAATTTTGACCGAAACACGGCACACAATTTCTATGGACACTCGTTTTGGTGTCACCTCCACTTTCCCTGTACAGCGTGCTTTGGTGCAGCTCACAGATCCCCTAGCCCCTGCTCCCTCAAAGTATTCTCCGTGGAACCTGGAGAGCAGGGCTTTTACTTCTCTGGCCAGGACCCCTGACTTTTGGCAGAGAATGTCCTTGGAGATGAGTCTGACGGTCCTTAGAGAACTGTTTGATGAGTGATTGCATTGAAACTTTGGATATAATTTTTTTTTCACCAACAATTTCCTTGTCTACCAGTTTATGAGGCAGTAAATAGCCCCTCAGTGCACAATAATTCTGACATCATAGGTCTGTGGCACTTAAAAGCTGTGGGACAGCCAGCATTTTTATTAGTAAGTGCACCCTGAGGCGGAACAACTACCTTTCCCTGCCTACACTTTCTATTATAAATCTTACTATAAAATGTTTCCTGGCATTTTCCCTGTCTTCAGTGAGGCCGCCTTTTCATGGTCCAAGTTATTTCCTACCCCCTCCTCATGGGCTGTTAGCATGAGGTGCAGCCAGATTAAACCCTTGGTTTGTCCAGATGTCTTCAATTTCAGCCGAGGGTGTAAAGTGGTTTTTATGAGAAGCTGTGTAATCCCAATCTAAGAAGGTGAGAGAATTAGGGCCAGTTCTTTAGGGACCTTTGATAAAACTTGGTGATTTCTATCTTCCCTTTTACTACTTGTGCCTCACCTGGGTTCCAAAGACATTTTGGAGATCATATTTGAATGTGGGGAGGATATCTAAATTGAGGGGGAAGTAAAGGAGGAAGGGCTGAAAGTCAGTAACGAAGTGTTAATTCTTAGTTTTTGTGTGTCTGTTAGGAGGGTTGAGATCAAAAGGTTTCAACGAAACTAGGGAAGATAACTAAGACCATTCTTGCCGAGCTGAGACACCCTCCTTTCAGAAGGGGCGGTCATGAAGACCCAGAGAACATGAGTGATAAGTTTGAGTTCCCTGGAGCTTGAGCTGCTTACCCTTGAGGATCTCTTGTGCAGGAACAGAGACAAGTTAGAATGAAGGACTGGAGTTTACAAAAGAGAGTCTATGAGACGTTGAAGAGCCATCTGGCTCAATTATGATAATTTAAGGGGAATTAAGGGAGTCATTTTACAGTTCAACTTCAAGGAGTAGACTATTGGTTACAAAATGTCTAATAATTACAAATAAACTGCTCATAATAAAAACATTGATTTATTTTAGAGCGATCCTAAATTCTCATTAATTATCTCGGTCAACTTGATAGTGTTTTTTCTTTTTTTTTTTTGGACTTACATACTATGCAGAAAGTTTGTTTTTGCACTTCCAGCATTTTAAAATGGTCTTCTAGATTCTATTTCCAGCACAAAATGTGCATCAAATGGATCCTCCTTTAAGGAGTATAGCCAGCAATGTGTGTGGTGCAGTTTGGAAGTAGACTTTGGGCCTTGCATATCACCAGGATTGGGAAAGAGAGAAGAGAGGAGCCCTGTGGAATTGTGGTTATGCATCAGACTGCTAATTCACTACAAGGTTAACAGTTCAAAACCACCAGGCCCCAGGAGGAAGAAAGATGAGGCTTTCTACTCCTGTAAGAGTTATAGTCTCACAAACTCACAGGGGAAATTCTACCCTGTCCTACAGGATCCCTAAGTGTCAACTAGATAGCAGGGATGGTGTTTGGGGGGTGGGGGTGGAAAGAGAGGATGGGGTCATCTCAGTTAGGAGTGGTCCCCAGTAAACTCGACTGTCTCCAGGCTGACCATTAGTTGGTCATGTTCTCCCCTCTTGGTTCTCATCTGTGGGTCAACTGGGGGCTCAACGAGAATCTCTGCTGCCCTGGCCTCTGCAACGCAGCCCAAAGCCGCTGTGTTTTTTAATGCCTCTTCAACCTTGTTTCAGCCCCCTTGCATGGAATAAGGCTTCTTGCCATCATTATTGTTTCTCCTTCTGTTTGAAGAGAACACTGGCTCTTCAAAGGCAAGGTTGCTAAATTCCTTATTTTAAATAAAAAGAGATTTCCCCTGTTCCATGGACACAGAGAAAAATGGGTGGGTGAGGGTTTGGGCTCTTGCTTCCTAGGGCCTTACAATTTGACTGTCAAGACAAGATTTTTTGTTTTGTTTTGAGCATAATTCAGGGCTTGACCATAAAGCAGAGAGTGGGTTCTAAGAGAATTCTTCAGGAGGCTGAATACCCTGACCCTCTTTTGCCTGGATTTGCCCCGAAGCATTCTGCACAGGTGAGGCACCATTATTGGCTTTGTGCTATTCTTAGCAGCTGATAATTTAGCAGTGGTTGTGATGATGGATATTGATGGCAAATTAAAATATATACACATATATAGTGGATATATATTATATTCATCCATTTAGTCATTCTGAAGCATACTTTTAATATACTGTGCAACTATCATCACTGTTTTTAAAATTTTACCATCTTAAACAAAAACCTCAATATTACTTAGGTAATAACTCTTTATTCTTATCTCTCCTCAGCCTCTGGTAACCACTAGTAGGTGTTTATCCCTGTACATTGGACTCTTCCAGATATTTCATCAAGGGGGAATAATAATAACATTTGTAATTTTTTGTCTGATTATTTTACTCAGCATAATGCTTCCAAGATTCAGCTATGTCATATCTTGTATCAGAACTTCATTACTCTTCACAAATGAGTCATATTCCATTGCATAGACATACCACCTTTCATTTACTTGTTCATCGTATGAGTCCTAGGTTGACTCCACCTTGTGGCTATTGTGAACAGCACTGCTGCAACATTAGTGTGCTGTTTGCATTTCTGCTTGCATGTCTTTCTAGGATTATGCCTTGAGGATGGGTATTGCTGGGTCAGATGTTAATTCCATCTTTTGAGGGAGCACCTCATTGTTTTTCAGAGTATCTTTTTTATGTCCTCACCTGCAATGCTCCACTTTTCCTGATCAACTACACATGAATTCAGAACCACAGAAGACCCCTAAATACCTCATCTGAAATAGCTGACATTTTCATGGACTCAGTTCCTCATTTAGGAAAGCATTTATTTCTCACAGGTTTGTTTTCCCTTTTCATTTTTTCCCAAGTAATTTTTTTTTTTACCTTTAAAGTTTCATTGTTGCAGAATGGGTGATCTGTAGGTCAACATGTTTACAGCTTGTTTGGATTTCCTAAAATGGAGCTTAATGCCAAGTGTGGCTGCAGAGACTCTTGCCGGATGGTCTGTGAAGCTGGGCCAGTCAAGGTGCAGGCACAAGGTGGTTATTTCAGCTTCTTTCAGCTGGTCCAATCAACGAACACATTTCAGAGTTCAGTGCTATTTCAAGGGTCTAAAATCTGCAGAGAAAGTCCAGGATTTCTGAAGCTCTCTGCCAATTCTGTGGAGTTTAGAAAAGCTTTTAATAAAGATACACACACACACACACCATGACCTTCAAGAAGCCAGCTACATTTTGCAAAGCTATTCTTTTGATGAATAATTTTCCAGATACAATATTTAGCTAAATTTCATTTTAGATACATAGACTATATAGCTTTAGATGCAATGCAGAAGTTTATGAGTTTGTAGAATATGAGATATAAATGCCCTGCCTTTGCTGTATGCCTTGAGAATCATCTATCTTCGTGCTTAGGGGAAGAGAGAACCAGATTTGCTTCATTTCCTGTTTTAAACACTTTGCTTTGAAAGGGTTCATTTCCACATGAAACTGGACTGTGTGATAACAGATGTGGGGTGCTTTTCACCGTTTCCTCGGCACGTGATGCAGATTGTGGAAGTGCATGCTACCACACACAACGACTTCTAGGTACAGTGGGATTTTGTCCATACAAAGCACAGAGTACAATGAATTTCACTTTGTTAAGCAACTTGCAGATTGATTCTAAATTTCATGCTGAAAATAATGTTTTGTAGTGTACCTAATGTCCTTATCTTTAAAGGGGAGCCCTGGTGGTTCAAGGGTTAGAGCCCTTTGGAGTGCCCAGTCTCTACACTTGCTAGAAAGATGGCTCTCTGCTTTGGTAGAGATTTATAGCCATGGGGCAGCTTTGGGGTCATTCTGTTCTATGTCACAGAAGTGGTAGGAGCTGGAATTGACTAAATGGCAGTAAATATGTTAAAAGCAAGGATGAAGACATGCTAAAAACATGTTAAAAACCAGGATGATATGATCACTGACTACAAATGTGTGCATAAGCAAATGTGAAGAAAGCTGATGGTGCCTGGCTATCAAAAGATATAGCATCTAGGGTCTTAAAGTGTCGCGTAAATAAGCGGCCATCCAGTTCAAAAGCAACAAAGCCCACCAGCCCGTGTGACTACGAGGTGTCAAAGGGATCTGGTATCAGGCATCAAAGAACTAAAAATTATATCATTATATCATTATAAATGAGGGGGAGGACAGATTGGGGACCCAAAGCTCATCAATAGATGAAGCAACATCCTCTTACAGAGGGGTTGTAGCTAGGAGATGAGCCAACCAAGGTAGAGTGTAGTAATGAAATAATCAACTTTCCTCTAGTTATCAGATCCCAACCATTATCATGATCTCAATTCTACCAGACAAATTCAGCTAGACTAACGGATGTACACTGGAATTGGAAACATGGGAAATTCAGGATAGATGCTCCCTCAGGACTAGTGATAGGAGTGTTGATACTGGGAGGGTGGAGGAATGGTGAAATAGAAAGGGGAACCAATTTCAGGGATCTACATATAGCCTCCTCTCTGGGGTATGGACAACCCAGAAGCAAGTGAAGAGACATATTGGACAGTATACGATATGAAAAAGTAATAACAATTTGTAAATTATTAAGGGCTCATGGGAGAAGGAGAGGGGGTGAAGGGCAATATGAGGAGATGGTACTGGGGGCCTAAGTGGAGGAAGGATGCTTTGAGAGTGAAGATGATAATAAGTGTGCAAATGTGACCTGTATACAATTGATGTCTGTATGGATCATAATGGGAGTTATTTGATTCCCTAATAAAGTGATATATTTGTAAAAAGGCGGGGGTAAGAGGAACTTATACCAAGGTCTCAAGTAGAAAATATTTGGAAATAAATGTGGTAACGTGTACAAATATGCTGGATACAAATGATGTATTGAATACTATAAGAGCCCCCAATAAAATCATTAAAAAAGGATGAATATATTATTTAAAATTATAACCCAGGAAAAAATTTAGGGTTCAACGATTCGATCATGTAGTAACCGTTTGGATGATGCACTGAGACACCTTTTATGAGGATGCATGGTTATTCTTTATTATGCAGCTATAAAATTGAGCCACTGGGGGGTTATGCTTTTGTAGATTATCAAGATTTTTTTTCATCTGTGTGGAAACAATGAGAGCACAGAGAAGATTTTGAAAACTTTCATATCCCAACCAGCATTTATTGAAACATTGTTGTATGCTGTGTACCTTCAGAGATGAACAGGGTAGATAGGATTGGTTCCCGGTCCACAATGAGGAAGTTTCAGGGTGCTCACAGAAGTAGCAGGACAGGTGGGTTGTTCTCTACTGAAATAGAGGACAAGTGCATATACATTCTGGGCCATGTGTCAGCCTACTCTGATCCTGAGGGGCACCCCAAATACTGTGCATGTGAAGAAATGTGAATGCTTGTGACCGTGCCTCCCATTAAGGAGGCAGACACCTTATCACTGCTATCACTGCTTTTCTTTTTTTTTTTTTACTACCACTTCTATTATCATTATTATTTACAAAACTCTGATTCATGGAACTGATGCCATTTACTAAAGCCTTATCCCTACCTCTATTTTTAAGGGCAAGACGGTAGCAAGAATTCTTGATAATTGACTCTAAATAAGATAATCCTCAAGACTGAAAGATTCTGTTTTAAACCATAGAAGTTTTCAAGAATGGGAAAGAGGCAGTTTTTTTTTTTATCCACAGCATCTATTTTATCTGGGAAGATGCTGACACTCTGCTTTCCAGTCACATTTTTGTCTCTGGTAAGTGGAGAAGTATGTTTTGCATCACTCAATGCCTTAGGAATGTCTTATGGGGTATTTTTGAAATGGGCAAAGTTCAGCCTACTCTGGAGCCAAAATGTCCCTATTATTGAGCCAATAGAGTTCCATTGTTTATTACCCATCTCCAGAATGGTGTACACATGTGTGAGGTTGACAAGATAGTCAGACCTACCCCAAGATTTCAGGGAAAAGTTCCATAGAAACAAGAATGAGACATGAGCTATCCTTGAGTTTTTTGGTTTTTTATTTTTCTAAGCTTGCAGCTTCCTGAGAAAACCAAGAGCACATGGTGTATATGAGACATTTCCTGTTCAAAGAACCAAGGCCCTGGAACCTGTTTAGAAGCCCCAAAGACTATAGGAGGGTCTAAGTTTCCTATGTCCTGATTTTCTTTCTTTTGCTTGCATGCCATCTTTAGGACCAGTTCTATAAACAGTCCTGAAGTTTCCAAAGGGAGTCATCTAGAACAGTGGCTCTGAAACATGTTGTTTGTGGAATCTTGGCATTCTGTGACCTTCCAGGAAGGTCTGCTAGCCCAAATGGTTTTTCTATTGATACAAAGACACTATTTGCCCTTTTCACTATGCTTCTTTCACAAGCATGCTGGAGATAACATGGCAGCTCCTGCAACAATTGCCATAAATTTTAACTTTGAAATCCATAGAGTTTCCTGGACTTATGCATGCTTTTAAAAATCTTTCGTCAATAGTATTTCAAAGTTTCACTTGGAAACTCTTTTAAATGTTATGATTTTATCTAAAACTGTTATTATTCTAAAATTAATATCTGTGTACAATAAAATGAAACTCGCCTATACTTTTGTTATATTTCAGGATAGATCAATGGCCTTTAAAAGGAAGCTCAGAGGACTTATTTTCTTTGTCTCAAAGTGTTTTTCTTTTTATACCTTTATCCTTATTTGAAACATCTCTGTAGAAAGATAAAAAAGCAAAATTAACATATCAGTGAATTATCTTACTCATCAAAGAAAAAAAATTGAATCCGAAGAAGGTGGGTGAAACTATAAATTAGCGAAAATGTAATAAAAACTATTTCCCTCATCATCTGTGTCTTCTGTAATAGAAAAATTTCAAACTGTTCTATGGTACCAGCTAAATTATGACATTGCTTTTAGGCCAATCAAGTAGCGTGTAAAGAAAAAAATTAATCAAATAATTTGAACATCGATATAATGAGTCTAAAGCTGATTGTTATACCTGGAGGCTCAGGACTGTAATTTCTGGGGACACCAGGTCAACTGGCATACTGCAACCCACAAAGACATTGTTCTACATCCTACTTTGGTGAGTAACAACTGGCGACTTAAAGACTGTAAGTAACTAGCTAAGGTGCAACTATTGTTTCCTTCCCTGTCCAGAGGGGAAAAAATTGACAAAAAATGAAAGGCATATATTTAAATATCAATCTCCACAACCCTGTGATCAGAAGAATTTCGATGGTGCCCGGTTACCTCTACCATCTGCTCTGGAAAAAAAAAGACTACATTAGAAGGTCCTGATAGACTGAAGTAAAATTATAGATCAAAACTCAAAGTCAAAAAGACCACCTAGGCTTAATGGTGGAAATCCTGAGACAACAGAGGCTTGAGTCATCCTCAGCTCTGAAAATGAACTTACCCCCATGACTCAATTTTCAGCCAAGCAATCGACAGGCCTATAAGGGGAACAATGACACTCAAACTTTAGAATAACTAACCATTTGAGCTCAAACTGGCATCATTTCCCCAAGGTAAAAAATTCAGAAGGATCCAGAATAAAGAAGGAATGGAAACTGGAAACACACTCAGAAGGAGATGGACAATGAATGCATATGGACAGGGTTGCAGTTAATGAAATGAAACGAAATATGTACAGACTGTTGAATATAAAACTGGTGATTTGCTTTGTAGACCTTCATAAGAAAACACTTAAAAGAGCAATCACACCTTTTCGAACGACACTTGAAACCACTTACTCAACTCTCCTGGGGAGACTATTCTCTTTCACAGGCTGAAGAAGTGCCCAGGATAGCTTAGGTCTTAAGACAGTCTCAGGTAGGTGGCTGGTTGAAATTCAAAGTCATGACACTGCCAATTCCAACAATAGTGTGACTTAGCAGGTTAAAGTTTTAGATGTGAACATGAAGACTGATCATTTCATCTTCAGAATTGTAGTTCAGTCCTCTGAATGGATGCTGGTCAAAGCTGTTGCAGAACATTTTTGAATCCCACGGTTGATTCCGACAGCTGTGTTGACATTTACAGTGATGATGCCAAAAGGTGGTAGGTAAAACTCCTGGGACTCCAGCCAGAAAATAAGACGGGGATACCAAACTGTGCTAGTAGTCACTGTCTTTTCTCTGCCGCACACAATAAAATAAAGTACAAAAGCGGATTTACTTATGAATACCTTAACAGAGACGTAAAAGTTAATAATTTCATTACCATCCCTTGGTAACATGTTTTTAAAATACTCTGGTAACATGGGAAAGATATGTGGGTCCCTTCTGTTCGATAGGGAAACATAATGGTGACTCAAAGAAAACTCTTGGAACATAAGAGTTATCAGCCGAATTAGCTACCTCAACAAACAAAAAACAAACTTTGTTGGCAATTTGAGTGAAATGCACAGAACAAACTGTTTTTTGAATGCACATTTTAATTTAGGACATTGATTGTGGCCCCCCGAATGTAACCACACCTTCTCATTAGGTTTGACCATTGCCACTGCCTTCTCTCCAATCCTTTCCTGCCTTCTGAGCTCTCCCCCTGGGAAAAGTTGCACCTTTGATCTTTTTTGGTTGTTTTTTTTAAGCTGTTTTATTTTACTTTATTTTAAAAAAAAATCATTTTATTGCGGGCTCGTACATCACTTTTCACAATACATAGTTACATATACTGTGCCAAGCACATTCAAATGCCTTCTTTCAGTAACATTCTGGTATATCTGATTTTTTTTGATATATCTGATTTTTAAGAAACATTTTAAAATAAAACCATTTTGTACACAAGTAACTGTAAACATTTGAAAAATTGAAGCAACACATATGTTCGTAGGGCAAAGTGAAAATCACCATCGCCTTTTCTACTGAAAATCGAGTTTGTTTCCAGTCCTTGGTAATATTATAAATAGCATGCTTATACTACATGTCTGTGCCTATTGTGAATATTTTTTAAATCATTTTATTGGGGGTTCATACATCATTTCTAATAATACATAAATATATATATTGTGCCATGCTTCTTCACAAGACTGCAGCTGTCATCGTTCTCTGAAGCTCCACCTTTTCATCCAAGCCTCTGACATTAGCCTCCCATCCCTTCCCCTCCATTCTTACTCCCCATTCCCCCATCACCTCTCAATACTCTATAAATTATTGTTTTGTCATAACTTACACTGCTTTTATTTTATTTTTAACAGTTTTATTTGCACTTTAACAACATGTCATACAATTCAATAATTCAATCATATCAAGAGGAGTTGTACAATTGCCATCATAGTCAATTCTAGAACATTTCCTTCTTTGTAGTCCTTATTTGTGTAATTATTTTTTTCTAATTGTAGCAATAATATACGCAGCAGAACATTCTCCAATTACACACTTTCTTTTTTTTGGGGGGGGGGTGGTGGTGGTGGCATCACTGCTCTCCGGCGGTGGGAGTAGGAGGCCCAGCCCCACTGCTGGAATTGAACCTCCGTCCCAGTGGACCGCAGTCTCGTGCACAACCACTATGCCACTGGGGCTCAGCCCCACACTTTCTACTTGTATAATTCAGTGTCATTCATTATACTCTTCATGCCACCATTGATATTCATTTCCAAGTTATTCTACCACTATTGACATAAGCTTAATTTTCCTTACACAACAACGCTTTCCCCTTAACTTATGGTGACCATTGGTCTAATCTGGTTTCCTTCCTTTCTTATTTCTATTTCTTCTTCTTCTTCTTCTTTCCCCTTGTTTTCTTGATATAGTATTTACATAGCATGTACTTTCATGCTTCTATCTCTTTTTAAATAACTTGTGTAATCACAATCAGCTCTAATGCTCCCTCTCCCTTCCAGAATTCAGGATTTGCTCCCCAAATCCTCTCACCCTCCTTATCTCCCACCTTCTAGCCCTAAATCCCATATAAACCCTTACATCAGTTATTATCTCCATGTCTCTACTCCTTCTGTGGTTCACAAACTGGAAACCCAACAAAAATAATTTTAAAAAATAGCAAAATAAAGTGGTAAGGGTAAAATACTAATAATATAAAAATAAAAATACAAATGATGAGAAAAGACCACCATCAGTATTTTAAGAGTAAGGAAAAAAATTCACAGAACAAGCAAGAAATACTTGCACCTAGAACACATCAGTTTATGCCAAGAGGGAGGTCAACTGCCCAAGTACCAAGTTCCATCCGGCATAATCAAGAATAGAATGATCTCTGTCTGATAGTAATCTGTTTGAGACCCTTGCCTGTGAGGCCTGTCCACGGCTTAATCTGATTAGCAACTCTGCAGTTGGATGTGTGGCTCTCAGTACAGTTGACTGTCTTAAGGAATACATTTCCCTGGTGTGATGGCTTATCTTATAGATCTGTCTATTGTTGGACTGAACATTGAGTAGCTGGAGTGTGTTTAATTCCAAACTTGAATGATGCTTAAGGGCAATAATTTTCAAAGTTCCATCAATCCCTCTCTGACCAGTAAGTCTGTTTTGGTGATTTTGAGTTTTGTTTCACATTTTTTCCCCATGCTATCCAAAGCTTCCTATTGCAATCTCTTTCTGAGTGGCCAGCTGTGATATCTGGGCATCAACTAGTTCTTCTGGTCTTATGATGGAGGATTTGAATAACCCGTTAGTCTAACTAGCTGTTTTTTCATGGGCACTCAATTTTTCTTGAAAGAACTACTGACAAACTGTCTACACTGACTCATATTTGGTGGCCTTTAAAAAAATCAATGAAGGGATACGATCCAGTCACTTTAAGAAAAATGAACATCTGGTGAAAGTTAGAATTTTGGGAAACATATGCACCATTGTGAGTTTAATAATTTCAAAAAGTGTTAAAGGCTTTTCAGCAGAAATTAATGGTTACACTAACAATTATAATATATATATAATAAAATACAAAATATGGAAAATCTTCATGCTTCAATGAACCAAGATTTTCAATGACCAATGCATGATGCCACAGAATCATGTAAGGTAGACAGGCAGATTTTTTTACGTAGCAGAATTCACTGAAATGGCTTTACATTCTGCATTGTGACTAATGTTTAAGAACTCAAAAAGACTTCAAATCCAGCAGCAGCTCTACAGGAGGAAAGACTGGGCTCTTACTCCCACCACCAGAGGGCAGTGATGCCTTCCCCAAAATATAACTCAAAAAGACAAATATTATATGTGGCTATATAACTTGAAGCCAACCTAAAGCTATATAAACATATACAGGTGGAGCCTAGCCTTTCAGTCAGCTCACAGTTTGGTGGTGACTCTATGTGGGCGTGGCCTTCTCATAAGAAATGTCCTGGGAAATCCGCCCCCCCTCACTTCTTCTTTATGCTGGCTGACCCTGATTGCTGCCAAAACCCTGGAGATGTGTCCACTGCCATTGAATCCACCAGGCTTTGCACCTACTGCCCTGTGATATTTCAACTTTCTGCATCCTGCATGTTGGTGCAAGGGACTTATGGACTAGTTTCAGACTTATGGACTTGAATTGGACAGAGGTGGGATTTTTTTTACATATAAATATTTCTTTTTTAATTAAAAATCATTTTATTGGTGGCTCATACATTGTTTTTCATAATACATAAATAGACATACTGTGCCAAGCACCTTCACATGTCCGCTGCTGTTATCACTCTCCAAACATCTGCCTTTCCCCCCTTCCCCTGTTCTCTCTTCCCCACCAACCATCAATACTTTATACATTGTTATTGTTCTGTCATATCTTACCCTGCCCGACCTCTCCCCCAACCCACTCCTTTGCTGCCCATCCTTCAAAAAGGAGCTTATGTGTATATCCTTGTAATTGATTCCATCTCTCTACCCCACCTTCTCTCCACCCATCCAATAGCTCCAATCTCACCACTGGCCCGAAGAGGCTCATCCATCCTGGTTTCCCCATATCTCCAGCTCCCCTCTCTACTAGTGTACCTTCTTCAGTTCATCTGGATTTGTAAAGTGGAATTGGGACCATGATAGTTGGGGGGAGGAAGGCTTTAGGAACGAGAGGAAACATGCATGCATTATCACTGCTCAGCTGCACCTTGACTGGTCTGTCTCCTCCCCGTGACTCCCCTGTAAAGGGGTGACCAATTACCCACCAGTTACATAGGTTGCAACGTCTCCGCAACACATAAGCCCCCACAGTCTGACGTACTGTTAGACAAGACCTCGTGGGCACAATATTGAATGAAGCATGGAAAGAATATGCAGAGTCACTGTACAAAACAGAACTGGTCAACAGCCCACCTTTTCAGGAGGTAGCATATGCATGACCAAGAACTCACTGTGTTGAAGGAAGAAGTTCAAGAGGTACTGCATACATTAGCTCCAAGAATTGATGGAATACCAATCGAAATGTTTCTACAAACTGATGACGCTCTCTAAGAAATTACCTATGCCAGGATATTTAGCAGACACCTACTTGGCAAACTGACACAAAGAGATTCCTATTTGAGCCCATTCCAACAGTGTGCTTCTCCCAGGTGGGCTTGTTGCTTCCCTGCTATATGGCTGCTTTGTTTACCTTCAAGCCTGTAAGACCCCAGATGCTATGTCTTTTGATAGCCACGCACCACCAGCTTGTTTCGCCACATTTGCTTGTGCACTGTTTTGTCTACAGCAATCATGCTGGGAAGATGAGCAGCACAAAATGCCAGATGTTAGAACAAAGTGCTCTTGCATTGAGGGAGACTTGAGCAGAGGTCCTTGTCCATCCAATTCCTCAATGTATTGCCATATAAATATATGTGCATGACTAATACTTCTATTTTTATGAACTGATCTATTTACATACGCGCATAAACTATGTTTAGACTTCTATCTATAGCTTTGCTTCCTATCCTTCCTCAGTTTCCTTTTGTGTGTGTGTGTGGTTTTGTTTTTTTTTTGGGGGGGGGGCATCACTACCCTCAGGTGGTGGGAATAGGAGGCCCAGCCTTTGCTCCATGGAGCTGGACTCGAATCTCCATCCCAGTGGGCCGCAGTCCCGCACACAACCACTGCGCCTCCAGGGCTCAGCCCCTTCAATTTCCTTTTATGTTTATTCTTTCCCACCATTATGTTCACCCTTCTTCTGCCTCTTAGTAATCCCTTTAAATTAGATTGCTGTTGCTCCAACACCCCCCAAATCCCTATGTCCTCCTCATTTTTTATTTTAATTCCCTCTCTGTTCCGTTGTCTGTGGTGTTGTCTGCTTATGGCTCCCTTCCCCTGCCTCCTCCTTCCCTCTAAGGTCCTCCAGAACCAACGGTCTCATTGTTTTCTTCTGGGGCTGTATATCAATCTATATCTTATATAGGTAGGCAAACCAACAATAATGTAGACAACAAAAAAAGAAAACAGGAATTGAATTAAAATAGAGGGAGGAAAGGAAAAAATATATAAAAATAATAACTAGCCAAAAAGTCCAAGCATAATTAATTCCAGGTCTATCTGCTGACCTTTATGACTATCTCCCCACTGGTCCAGGAACTGTCTGAAGTGTATTTTGAGGTCTTCCTCAGGGGCTTTGTGACTTTGCTTTGCTCTTATTGCTGTTCTGTTATGCTCCCCTCTTGGTTTGTCCTGCTATGGGAGGTTCAGACTGGTCTCACTCCCTGCCGTGGGTCCCACTGTTGTATTCTGTCTCTCCAAGTGAGCAGACAGCTTGTCTCAAGCTGTTGTCAGCCATACAATCCTCTCTGTCTTAGCAGCTCTGTGCAGGGCTTGGTGTGTGTGTGCTGATATGGGGTCTAGACCCTCACTCTCTCTTTTTCTGTCTTAGTTTGCCTCCACTGGGCATGACCAGCCGATCCCTCCCCCAACCTATAGGTTTAGTATTGTCCTCTGTAGCATATACCCCTAGGGAGGGGATCATTTTGACTCTGGTTGGGGCCAGCGCTACAGACCTCTCTGTTCACGCATGTGTTAGCCTGGGTAGCCTAGAAAAACAAATTCATAGACAGGCATATAGATATAAGGGAAAGGTTTATATATAAGAGGAATGAAACATTGAGAAAGCATCCTAACCCAATCCAGTCCAAAGTCATAAGTCCGATATACCAATCTATAAAGTCTTCTTCTGAATCACAAAGCACGTGTAGTAGAA
Source organism: Nesogale talazaci (assembly GCA_004026705.1). Lineage (NCBI taxonomy): Eukaryota > Metazoa > Chordata > Mammalia > Afrosoricida > Tenrecidae > Nesogale > Nesogale talazaci. The sequence goes on along the minus strand of PVJH01009376.1, from coordinate 44,228 downwards.
ACATCCTGGCGCTGGCAGGGGTCTCCCAACAGCTCCTCATTTCCAGGGCTCAGGGCCCATCAGCAGTATCCATTGGTGGTGGGAGCATTTCACCACTGATGGGAGTCTCTCTGTGGCTTCTCCGGCCCCAGAGATCTGGTCCCATCAGGGCAAGCCCATGTGACTTCTCCTCTGGCTCCTCCATTCTCCAGGAATCAGGATCGATTAGCATGCTGTCATCTCATTTTGTCAGTAATTCCTCTCCAAAAGACTCAGTGTAGTCTCTCTCCTCCAATTGGGAAATGCCACCAGACTTCCCAGAATTCTCAGGAGAAAGCCGTGCCCACACAGAGGCCTCATTGGTTATCTCCAGAGTGACAGGCTAGCCTCTACCCCTATACTCCCAACCATGAAGTTGGCATCAAGTACATGACTACCACAATGCATTTCTCCATGTGGTTAAGGTGTCTTCAAAGCTTGGTGTGCCATGGTGGGATCTGAATGCACGCTTCCAATTCTGTGGAGACATGACCAATACTATCCCTTGGGGTGAGTGAGTACCCTACTCTCCCAGTGCCATTGTTTCCCTCTTGCCCCTTCCCGCCACTTCTCCCTTTTCCACCCCATTTCCCCTTCTTTGCATTAGAATAGCATGTGCATCCTTGAATTTGGTCTGTACCCCAACCAACTGCCTGTACCTCAGTCCATATAGTGTGAGATAAGTGACTTTTCTTCTCTCCCTACTGTACAGATTATATTTACCTCTGTGCAGTTATACTTGTCCTTTTATGATTGACTAACTTTGCCTAGCACAGCTTCCTCCTGCTCTTCCTGTGAGACGATGTACTTCCTGCAATCATCAGAGCTTTTTAGTGATACATTGTGTGTATGCACCAGAGTTTTCTATTCTGTTCATCTACCAATGGAAATTCAGATTGTTTCCAATTCTTTGCAATTGTGAATTGTGCTGCAATAAACCTTGGAGCGCAGGTGGCTGGTCATGGTCTATTTCTTACCTCTTCTGGGTATATGCCCAGTATAGGGATAGCTGGGCCATACGGTAGTTCAATGTTCACTTTCAGCAGTCTCTTCATTGTCTTTGGATTCTTTCAGAAATTGTGGTGAATATGAACTCAATTTGCCATTCCTGAAGGATTTATCTTCAGAAATATTTATGTGGGTGACATTCCATTACCCTACATTCCTAAAGGATTTTAAATCTAAAATTTTCTTTGTTGCTTATGCCTTTTATAATTATGCATCTATTTTATTTTTAAATGTACTTATCCTTTTATCTTTTTTGTTATTGTTGTTGGAAATAAACACAACATAATATACACCAATTCAACATTTCCTACAGGTACAATTTAGTGATATTGATTCCATTTTTTGGTTTGTTCAACCGTTTTCACCCTCCTTCTCTGAATTGTTTCTCTCCTATTTATATCACCCATTGTCTCCCAATATCCCTATCTTAACTTTTGAATTGCTGGTGTAAATTTGATTCCATATAAATAGATCTCAAAGGAGCATAATGCTCAAAAATTATTTACTTACTTACGCTAAAGTGTTGCTTAGTTTTAAGAAGACCTAGAGAATAATTTTAGTTTAAGATCTAAAGATGATATCATGATAGTAGTTTTAGTAATTCATGTAGGTTCCATAACTCCCAAAAGACTTGATTTCATGAGAATTTGAAATTATGTTCTGCAATTTCCTCTTTTTGATCAGGAAACCTCTATAAAATATTCAGTAATAGTAGCTGTGCATCATCCAGTGTTTCTGGTCTTATGTCAAAGATAACTATTGTTCATGGAGGCACTTAGCTGTACACCTATTTCCTACTTTTACTGCTGACTTTCCTTTGTCCTCTGTTGCTCCAAATGACTAGAGGCCAATTTTGCTTTGGAAAACTGTTTGCAGCCTTTTACTACTTCAGACATTTTGCAACAACACAGATGGTAGAACAGAAATACTAAACATGCTATTAAGTCATATAAGTTTGATGTCAACTTGAATGGGCCAGTAGTCTCTAATGATATGTATAGTCTACTCCTTGATGGAATCTCTGTGAAGCAACCAAGCATTTGTGGGGAGAACAGACTCCCTTAATCTGGTCACTGCCTGGCTACAATTGTGGAGGGTTCATTCAGGGTGGTGACTGCTCCTAGTACTTGTTTGTTGTTTCTGTTTTTTGGTGTGGAGAGCACTTTATTTATTTTCAACAGTTTTATTGACAAACAATTTACATATATTGCAATTGAGTAGTTCAATCCTTCATTCATATCAAGGGAAATTGTACAATCACAGTGACATCTATCTTAGCACATACCCTCCTCCAAAAAAAGGTTAAATTGTCTTTAGTATGTGTTGTGCAGTCATGGTCAGACCTACTGAAAGGGTGCCAAAGCTAGCTGATTTCTGGAATTTGAATGCAGCAGCTGGTTTGCCAATTTCCTGTTATATCACCTGCTGACCCTAGGCGCCATCACTGGACTATCAACCTTGGATTCATTCAGGTTGTGGTCGTCCTGCTTGAACGTCCTGCATCCTGTTTGCTGTCTTTCCTTGCCCTCATAATTTTCCACCCCCACCCCACACGCAAAGCAGCTACAGAATTCAGGAGAAACCTCCAGCTTATAGCTGACTCACAGACCTGAATCAGATGGGACTTACCCACTTCTAAACTGTGTGGGCCATTTCTTCACAGGAATCTCCTTCTATACGCAGACACATACAAGTGTCAATGCTTTTGCTTCACTACAGCACCCAACCTATCACAGGCCAAGTACTTAAGCCACCAAAGACAGAATCAAATCCCATGAAATGTATGGTTGTACAGAAGCAGCCTCGGCAACTATGCTTTCTTTGGGGGGCGGGGGAGATGGAGAGAGTGCAGGATGGGGAGATAATCAGTTCAACTTTTTACAGGTGTATATCCTACTGACAGTAATTCTAATAATCTTCCGTGTCACTGTACCCTTAGTTCTTTCTATTCTCCCGTCACTGTAAACTGAAATGTGTTAAGTGCCACTCAGTAGATTCCGACTCAAAGCAACCCCATGCACCACAGAACTAAACACTGCCAGCTCCTCTGCATCCTCACAATGGTCTGTGAGAGCCCCTGCTGCTGTCACTGTGTCAATCTATCTTAAGGAGGGTCTTCTTCTTTGTTGCTGCTGCTCTAGTTTAGAAAGCATAATGTCCTTTTCTAGGGACTAGTCTCTTCTGATAATATGTCCAATGTGTGTCACATAGTCTTGCCATCCTTGCTTCTCACGAGTTTTCTGGTCAGATTTGTTTGTTCTTTTGACAGTCTATGGTACTTTCAATATTCGGTTTTTTCTGGGGGCTCACTAGCATCATAATTCAAATACACAAATTCTTCTTCAGTCTTCCTTATTCAATGTCTAACTTTCACATGCAAAGGACACCATTGAAAATATTATGTTTAACTCTTTGACATCATCTCTTCCACTTGCTGTAGCTACTCTACACTTATGAGCAAATTTCAGAGTCTCTTCTGATATCCACTTGATTATTTGTGTCTTTCCTGTTTCCAGTATGATGGTCTTCATGTCCTCCCACATTTCACTGAATCATCTTTCATTAAAGTTCAATGTGTTAAATTTGTTCTTGGGATGTTTCTAAATTCAGATGGGATATACTCAATGTTGAATTTTAGATCTTATGAACTTGTTCTAATTTTCTTCAACTTCATGCTGACTTGCATATGAACAATTGATGGTCTGCCTCCCAGTTGGCTCCTGGCCTTATTTTAACTGCTGATACTGAGATTCTTTACAAACAATTGCTCCCCAACCCCACCTCATCACACACTCCCCCCCTTCTTTCCCCTGGCAATCATTGCCCCTGGCAATCAGCTTAGTCTCTATACTTTTGTCTTTTCTAGACTTTTTCTATCAGTGAGGTAATACAATAATTGTGCATCTGTGATTGTGTTAGTCCATTCAGCATAATATCTTCAAGGTCCATCTATATTGCATATTGTATATTAAATTATGTCATTCTGAATGTGCATGAGAGGGAGACTATACATTTATTATGATGTATGGAAACATCCATTACTCATGCCAATGCAACATGGTACAGCCATTGTGGAGAACAGTGTGGTTATTCTGGAAAACATGAAAATAAAATTATTATATGACCCAGAAATTCCAGTCATGCATATTGGAAATTCCAGTCACCCAGAAATGCATATTGCATATCTTTATTGTATCAAGACTTAATTTCTTCTATTGGCTGAGTTGAATTTCATTATATATAAGTACCAAATTTTGTTTTTCCATTGATCTGTTGATTCACATTTGGATGATTTTTCCTTTTTGCCTATTGCTAAGAGCACTGCCATGAAGATTAGTAAAACTGTCATGTGGGTGGACAGTTATGTTTCCTGAGTCTATACACAGGCCCGGGTAGCTGAGATTCTTTGTAGCAGAACTGTGAGGAATTTCATGATGGAAGTCAGTGCTGAGGACACCATTCAAATCCAGAGAATTTAGGACGCTGTTTATGGGGCCCAAGGGCAAGTAGGTCAAGTCAGAATCCATAAGCAGACATTGATTATCTTCAGTGTTTCCAGAGGGGTTTGAAAGTACCTGAGCACTTAATGGGGACGTCCCTTCAGGAAGATGAACAGGTTCAGGTGGAGGTGGCAGAACCGATGCAGTCTGGTGAACTGAGAGCAAAATTGGACAAGCAGCTTAGCCACCTGATGTTTCCACAGGGATTCCATCCTGGAACTCATGATCATTACAGAAAGGAGAAGATGTCTCAGGTTAACCATCTGTCCCAGGTAAGGAGCAAACCAACTCAGGTTGACGAGATCCCACCTGTAGTACGCTGTCACCTCCTGGACAGATCATTTCACCTCCAGATGTGTCCCCTCCAGCCACATCGTTTTCAGGATCTCCTCCACAGTGTGAAGTTGGGGTAGACTACCAACAAACCCCAGATTCATACACAGGTTTGGAGGCTGTTTCCTCTGGTTGACTTTCTAAAGGAGAAGGTGAGAAATTCATCCAGGATGACTGTCTGAAAGTAAAGAAACACTGGGGCATGGGCCCTTACATCTCTCCCGACTGCGAATTGGCTACTTTGGGAGTCCTACTGACAGAACAGGCAGTTTCTCCCTCCTTGGAGGAGCTCACATGGGCACCGGACTGGCTTCCAGACCACACATTTCAGAAGTTAGTGTGAGTGTGCACCTGCAAGTCCAGAACTTTCAGTTTCTATCTTCTGGACCAGTCCTTTTGGATAAGCAGACTATCAAAGCCATCCAGAGCAGCTCCCAAAGGGAGGTGGAGAAAAGACCAGGCTCTCACCATGACTCTCACTATCTCTCTATGTCTCCCGGCAACAGCTGCCATGGATGAGGGTAGGAAGAGTTCTCCAGAGAGGCAATGGGCAAATCTCATTCTGCAACACACTTTGGATGGCAAAATCCAAGAGGATGGGTGGATTCCTGCTGCTCATGCTGATGAGTATGCTCCCAAAAGCATCTGTGGCAGTCATTGATCTGTGTCAATTCAGCACTGGGAGTGTAGGGATGGAGGCTAGCCTGTCAATCAGGAGATAACCAATGAGGCTTCTGTATGGGCATGACTTTCTTATGAGAATTCGGGGAAATTTCTTGCTATTTCCGAATTGGAGGAGAGAGACTTGACTCAGTATCTTGGAGATGGTCTACTGACAAGACAAGATGGCAGCATAGACCCTGAGTCCTAGGAACTGGAGGAGCTAAAGGAGTAGCCACACAGACTTACCTTGATGGAACCAGACCTCTGGAGCCAGAAAAGCCACAAAGAAACCCCTGTCAGCACTGAGATGCTTCTACAGCTAATGGATACTGCTGATGGACCCTAAGCCCTGTAAATGAGAAGTCATGGGGAGGCCCCTGCCAATGTCAGGATGCTTCTACTGCTGCTGGATACACAAGACTCTGCACCTACTGGTCTGTGATTGTCTTGGTGTCATTGCACGTGCTTCGTGAGTCAGAAGGAGACTTTACAGACTGGTATCAGACATATGGGCTAATATCCAACTTATGACCTTGGACTGGACTGGGTTGGGATGCTTTCTCAATGTTCCATTCCTCTTGTATATAAACCTTTCCCTTATATCCATATGCGTGTCTATGAATTTGTTTCTTCATTCTACCCAGACTAACAGTGAAATAATGACAGGATCTAGCCCCTGGTGGTGGGGCACAAACATATAACACACTGAGCTGCTAACCAAAAGATTCAGAGTTTGAGATCTCTTCCTCAGAATAAGGGCCTGGGAATCCACTTCAAAGATACCACAGACATTAAAAAGTCCATGGAACGCACGTCTACTCTGCTACACAAAGATTCACCATGCATTGGAGCTGATTTGATAGGAACTGGTTGTCTAAAACGTGGAGCTGTTCATGCTTGAAAAGAGAGCTTCCTGAGCCTGTTTCTTATTTGGAGGCAGGAGGAAGTACAGGGAAATATATGAAGTATCTTTTATGTAAACATTGAGTATGGTATTATGACTGACTGTATGGGCTCCGATTTGAATGATCTACATGTGAGAAAATTTTTGATTCCTGAGAATGAAAAACACGACCACCATTTCTTCAGGGCTGGACATTCTACATCTGTCAAATAAGGCAGGCTTGGACAGCTTCGGAACCACATGACACCCTCTGACCATTGGCTACAGATGTCCACACCAGCCCTTTCAAGCACCTTATTGCACACCCCAAGGGCTAGAGCACCCCTTATACCAGCATCTTTGTAGTACTTCTGGCTTCACATGCTGATGGGGTGCATATCATGAGCTGTGTATCTCTATGTAGGCTGGGAAGAAAGGAGGCGGTGGTGCTGGAGAAAAAAAAGCAAATGTGGACACTCTCATTCAAGAAGAGAGGAGGCAGCACACATTACTGAGAGCTCTAAGATGGATGGTCCCTCAGAGATGAGAGACAGGCTGCTCTTAACTCTACAGGAGACGGCGGCCCATGGCGATGGTGCCAACTGTTGTACATCAGAGACTGATGCAAGGCTGGTTCTGGAGGTCACCTCTTGGTGACACAGTCTTGCAGGACAAGACCTGCTTGAGGCTGGGCTGACGTCAGCTGGACTGAGTCCATAGGCAATGACTTCTGGCAGGACTTGGTTACAGCAGACACCCTCCCCTGAAAGTATGCACAGGAAGAGCCCTGTACCAGCAGAGGGCCCTGTGGGCAGCTGAGCAAACTCAGTTTGCAGTGATAGCAGCTCAGTCCTGCATACTTTTGAGCGAGTCAAAGGGAAAACCAGTTGCCAAAGAGTTGATTTCAATGAAGAGTGAACTCACAGAACTCGGTGGGTTTTCACTGGCTGATTTTTCAGAAGGAGATCACACCTTTTATCTAAGGTTGCTCTGGGTGGATTAAGCCTGTCAACTTTCTGGTGAGCAGCAAAATGCTCCAACAATACCCCCCATCCCCGGGTTAATGCCACCCTGGTACTGCGACCCAACAACAATCAGGGAAAGGATCCTGCAAAATCTCCCCAAGTATTCTGGAGAAACTTCCAGACATGGATGCAAGATCCTTTGAAATGCTTAGTGCTTTCTGGTTCTGGAATATTAATAAAGAAGATCACAAGTGAGTTTGGAGGGGAAAGATCAGCAATCCTCTGCAGGGTTTGGATAGGGCAGGGGAGAGTGGGTTGTACGTTTCTGGAACAGTATATCTCAAAGGAATCTTTTGGATGTATTATTAAAATGCAGGCTTGGGTTCAACCAAGGTTTCGGCATTTTTAACTAGCTCCCAGGGGATGCTTTTATCAATGGTCAAAGAATCACATTTCGAATAGCAAGGACCTAAAGTCTAAAGGAAGCGCAACACTTACTTTTTTTTTATGTTAACGCTTTCTCTTTCTCTCGGCCACTCTAGCCATCCCTCTGCCACTTTACTTAGGATAAAGGCTGTGCTTTATCAGTACATCAAGAAATTCTTCATTAGTTGTCAAAGATTGTATTCTTTTTCCAGAGTATAGCTTTTTTCTATTTATGGACATGTAGGTGGTTTCTCATTTTTGACCTACCAATCTCTGCCACAACTAGTAACCTTTACACATGAATTTTGTATGACTACATGAAAAGACATGCATTTAATGGGAGAAATGCACACTACGTCATTTTGTAGACTAAGAAATGTGATCATTTAAATTACTGATGGTATCCAAGAGACTCTTTTTGACAGGCTGGTTTTATTTTTGACTCAGGCCAACTTGACACCCTTGTGGGACACTGTCATTTCTGCACATACTGTTATTTACCCATGCTATCTTTCCTATTTTGTTCTTGGGGTTGGTTTCCTTAAATCTAAGCACAGGACTTGATTTTATAGCCTACTACATTCCATGTGACTAGCTTCAGACTGTTGTTCTCACTGGTCAAGGTGATTCTGGTTGTTGACTTTTTTGTCTAGGTTTATATGATCTTCACATCTGATAAGCATGCTATCTATTTTGTTAACTAATTAATTTCATTCAGTGACTATTCATTAAGTACCCTGATAGATGATATTCTCAGCTCTGAGGACATAATGATGAAAAAATCATGGAGCTGTCTGTCATTCATTGTGGATAGGCAAGCTCAACACGGAGATTGATAAGTGATCACTTTGGCATGTGAGGTAGTGATAAATGCCAAGGAGAAAAAAATAAAGCAGGCAAGAGATATAGGAAGTGAGAGAGGGAATGTTTTCTGTGCTTAAGGTGGGCAGACAAAACCTCACTGAGAAGGTAACACTCAAACAAAAATCTGAATGTGCTTCTATTCACGCATCGTAAAATTCAGTGAAGAGGTTTGCTTTTTTCTTAAAGTTTTGTTGGCACATAGTCCACATATCATAAATTCAATAGTTCAATGATATCAAGAAGTCATGTACAACCATCACCACAATGAATATTAGAACATTTCCCCACATCTCATGGTTAAATTACCTTTAAAGTGATTTGTATTATCACAATCCATTCTAATTCTCCCTCCCACTTTCTGCCTTCATTGTTTACTCCAGAAATCTCCTCACCTTCCTTCCCTACCCCTACATTTCCTCTAAACCCTTGAATCAGTTATTATCCCTATGCATCCTCTCCTTCTGTGCTCCACACACTGAAAACCCCAACAGAAATAATTTTTAAAAAGTAAATAAAATGGTAAGGCTAAAGTACTAGTATAAAAATAAATTAGAAAATAATAATAACATAAAAATGATTAAAAGGAAACAAATAATGAGTAAGAGAGAAAAAAACCACCATCAACATTTAAAGAGCCAGGGAAGAAATTTTTGTCATGGAACAAGCAAGAGATATTTTTCATCTAGAACACATTCAGGTTGGATCAAGAGGGAGGTCAACTGACCAAGCAATAAGTTCAATGCAATGTAACCAAGATTACAATGACTGATTTCTGTCTTATAATAAGGCTGCTAGAGACCCTTGTCTATGGCTTGAGGGAATCTGCCAGCAGCTTAATCTGACCAGATACTCTGCGGATGGTTTAGATTTTCCACTGTCCTTCGTAACCTTCCACCAATTGTTCAAAATTTTAGCTCTGATACTTTTCTTCTTGTCATATTTGAATTTTGTCATGGTCACCATTGGATCACACAGCTTCTTCCACGTGGAATTTACCTGACCCCTTGCTTAGATGGCTGTTGTTTGCATCAAGACCCCAGACACTATTCTGATTGATAGCAGGGCACCATCTGCTTTCTTCACCACACTTTGCTGTAACACCCTATCTTCAGTGATCATTTTATGAAGTCGAGCAGGACCATGTTATGAGAGTGAACAGTTCTTGGATTGGGGATAGAGTTAACTAGAAGCCCAGGATCCACGGAATATGCATGACTGAGGTTTGCTTTGGTGGTCATACTACGACAAAATCAACCCCCCATAGGACCGACTATACCAACAACTGCTCCAAGCCACCAGCAAACAAGCAAACAAAGCAAAAAGAGTAAAAGCAGGTAAACAAAAGCCATGTAAACAAAAAAAGTCATTATCAACATTATCAACCATCCCCCGGGGGATGAGGCGATTGCACTGATGAGAAGAATTCTTTGTCCTGTCACTAGGGAGCTTCCTAGAGGTTCCTTCTGGCTAATCCATTTTTACTCTCTGTCACTTGCTTATCCAGCCTGCATGTCTCCATACTGTTCATGAAGAGATGTTGAGACACGTCGGACCCTGGGTTTCTAGCACCCACGGCATTTCTAGTGTACTAAAACCCGCACGGAGTGAGATGAGTGAAAAGACTGGTTCTGCTTGTCAGCTTGTTGGCACTTTGCCATTGTTCAATGTCACTTTTCCACTAAGGCTGCTTATCCCAGCAGACGTTCGCTGGTCTATAAAGCTCAGACCCAAAGCTTGCTTCCACTGGCAATAGTTGATACTGTGGGAAATTAACACTCTGCCCCCCCACCCCCACCCAGTACATTGTGACAAACACAATTCTGCATTAAAAAAGTCCCTGAATGGACTCAATAATTGCAGCCCAAAGAGGCCAACCCCCTGGCCCGCCTGTCCAATCACAACTCCCCACTCTCTCCCATTGTACACTCTGCTGTGGATAGACCTGTCAGGCAGCTATAGCCAGGTGTGCTCCTGTTATCTTCAAACTTACCTGCAGGCTGCAGTGTTGCCATGAGGATCTGCTTCACCAGCCTGCGAGGGAGAGTTTTCAAAGGGTACAAATGGATGGGCGGAGCATCAGGGTCAATGATGAATTTATATGGGAGACAAAAGGAGAATTGTGAGCTTATCACGCAATCCAAGAACGAAGATAAAACCCAGTGCCCGAGGCTCGAAAATGTTTGGGAGGAAGCTCGTCTCTTCCCACTTGTGAGTCTTGAGTTTTTTTCTTCTACAAAATGAGGGGGCAAGCCTGGGTTCTTTCTCAGGCTAGTTCTCTAACCTCTCGAGTGCGATGCCTATGTTCAATGAAGAGGACCCAGGCCATCAAAGCTAGAGCAATCTGCTTTCACCCACATTTGGCCTGGTGACGAGTAAACTGAATGACATGAGCAAACCACGGTAGGGACGTTCGTGCGCTGAAAGGAACTCTGAACCATCTCCTCTCCGTCTCCATCTTTTCTTCCCAACCCCATTCATTCATTACCTTACAGGGGACCCCGTACAAGAGGTCTCTCCTTTCCTGAAAACAAACAAATACAATCTACTCCTGCCACCATGATCATAATGGTTCTTTGTTCAGCTTCTTAATGACTAATTATTATGATACGAAAAGCCTTATGCAACCTTGGCAGGGTTGGCCCTTTCCCGGAGCGGCTGGCAGTGGGTAATCTTCAGAACATTCTAACTGGGGCCTGACATTGCATAAGAAATAATTGCAGAATCCAGCTGAGGCTTGCCTTCTTATTATAGGTTCCAAGTTTTTAGCCCCAGTAGCTTGACATGCCTGTTAATATTTAAACTGTTGAATAGCAGTAAAATAGTTTGTAAGCTTCAGTAATGGTTGCAGAGTTCAATGTGGGGCAAAGAACCAGGAAAAGTGGGTAGAATAAGGGGGGGGGGAGGAGAGAATAGGTTCCATTTAAATTCCTCCCCACCCCACCCCCACTCCCTCCTGGATATGGTGGCCCTGTGGTCAGCCTATATTCTCCTTCCTTCTCATAGAGAAGCCAATTGGTTGCCATCAAGGCTATTCTGACTCCGTGTGACCCCCCAAGATCAGAGGCGAACTTTCCCCCCACCCCAGACTGTCCATTTTTATGGAAGAACCTTGAGAGCAGATGGGGGGTGGGAGTGGGTTCGAATTGCAAACCTTGCTGTTATTAGCATCTGCGCTTAACGACTACACTACCAGGTTTCCTTTCATAGAAAATTGTTTAAAGCTTTCTCGAAGTCTCTCAAACACTCAAACTCACAGTCATGGAGGCTGTTCTGACGCTGAGAGACCCTGCAGGACAGGGTTGACGCCCCGCCTGGCGGCTTTCTGAGACTGGGACTGGAACCCCTGACCTGAACTTCCCAGTCCAAATCATAGCCCATCATGCCAGCAGGGTTCTTTGAAAGTCTTTAAATGGTGGAGAGACAAGTTAAAAAGATGTATCCACAATAACCCACTCTATTTTAAAACAGGCTGTAAATATGATTCCAACTTTAAAAAGGAGAAAATGTCAGTGTAGCTTCTTGGAAGCTCACTGTATCCAGCGGGAAGAAGAGATCTTGTACAGTGTGACAAGTCCACACGGATGAAGGGGGTGCAGCTCTACTGTAGCTGAAACGGCCAGCTCTTTCCAACCAAGTGAGTCCTCTTGCACTCATGGCCTCTTGAGAGAAAACCCCTTGACCTCCAAGTATCTGGCTCCATGGGGCAAAAACCGGGCAAACTATCTCTAGTCTGTGTACTTTCATGGCGCCTATCACTGTGGGATCTAGGCACAGAGACAAAAACATTAGGCAAGACACAACTTTGTGTATTATGGGAGGGAATTCTGTCTTGCTTCCTGGAGTCACCCAGGCTAGTTGCAGTGAGGACTTTGTCCCTGGGGGAGTGTTTTTGCAAAGACAGAGGAAAGTATGCAGATGCTGTTTTAATACATAAAGGAAATGACAAGTCTGTTTTTGTAAGCTCTGGTAAAAGAACTAAACTGTAAAAATACGATCATTGTCCGTCTGTCTACACAGATAAAGGTCACCTGGACTCTGATTCATGAGAAAGTGGGTCATCTCCTCACCCACCCCTCCCCCCGCTGCTTCTCTTACTCTTCGTCCTGCCCCTCTGGTTGTCCACCTCTTTCTTCTCTCCTCTCCCTCCCTCCTCCTTCTCTTTCTTTGTCATATTAGTAAACTGGGTTTGTTTTCATTGTAAAGTCATGCACATGAATGGCAAAAAAATTTCCAGAATAAAAGTGTCTAAGTGAAAAAAAACACTTCCTGTCCACCCTCTCTTATTAGAAATAGCTACAACTTAGCATATCTTCATCTATTTTTGAATTTTAATATATATATATATATATATATACACACACCGTGTTCTTATACAAGTCTGTTTTGTGTGTGTGTGTGTGTGTGTTACATACAGGCATGTGCAAGTGCTCCTGGGTGTGTGTTTAAGAAACTGCTACTTTTAGGAGTGTGAATGTGATGATGGTCCAAGTGGGGCTCTGTAACTTATTTTTCCCTCCACCCAGTAGCAGTATATTTCAGATAAGAATAGCGACCGCTCCCATTCTATTAATAACTGCTTGGTCATCCATTGTGTCACTGCATCCCAGTGACTTGAACTAGTTGTATAAATTCTTGTTAACATGTTTTACCAGATTGAGGGGGAATTGAAAAAGCTTCTGCAACATACATATTAGCACACATGTACAATTCGGTCCAGTTGTGAGGGTATATGCTCGTGGAATAAATCCCTACCCATGAAATTGTTGGTTCAAAGGGCATGCGCATTTTACATTTTAATAGATTGCCAAATTTCCTTGCAAAAGGATCATATCAATTTACAGCCCCATTAACATTTTATGAACTGCACATTTCCTCAACACCTCACCGGTTTTACGCTTTACCTAAATTAAATCTTTGTTGATGGGCAACAATAGCCTTTCTCTGTCAGAGAGGTCATAAATATGTTCCTCTTTACCTCATTAAAAAAATAATGTTTAAAGTACATATGGAATCAGATTTAGCTGCATTTTCTCAAATAGTCTTGAGAATTGCACTATGTTTAGAAAGCAGTGCCCATGTTAAAAAAATTGGGGAATTCTCTATTTTTTTGTAGTAAAGTGATGGTTTGCTCTCTTCAACTGAATCTTGACTAGGTCAGAAAGGTCTCTTGGTGCCTGGCGCGAGTGAAGCCAAGAGTCAAATCAAGAAAATTCTCTTGAGTCTGTGCAGTTTTGCTACATGAACCTGCTGCTGGAACAGGGTTTGAGCTTCCCTGGGAATGAAAGGACTCAGGCAGACTTGTTGTTTTCTGGTCCCACGGTACAACTTACCTCGTTTGTTTTTTCTTTTCTGGTCAAAGATTCTGCCCTTTTCCAGTCTTGAGAATATTTGGCTGACCTTTGAAGGAAGCTCCAAAGAATGAAGGGGAAAATGGCAAAAACTTCAAGTGGAAAATGGACAATTGAGAACTTCTGGTGGGAAAGGAGAAATAGAAATTTAAACTGGAATTAATCACTTACATACATAAACCACAGATGCAACAAAACATACCTCTAATTTAACAATATGAACTTGAAAAAATAATTCTGTTGTTGGCCTTTGCTTATCTTTTGTCCACCTGGCTCTGCCAGAAGAAAACAAGTAACATAAAAGTTTTACCTGACTCTCACCTCAACAATGTATCTGGCATTTATTTTCTTGGTTCAACAGATGAAAATTCTTGATGGCAGACCATAGTATCTTGTTCACTCTATGACTCAGATTTTTAGTTTTTCTACCATAAGTCTTTCCTAACTGTGGGGAGTATTTTAAAAATCCAAATAAGTCTGTTACACAATCAGTGGGAGGGGTTTGTCTTTCTTGGCATGAGTGATAATGATACGTTTGTTGGCAAAAACCAACCCAAATTTTTATTTGCAACAAAAATAACATAATCCAGTAGATCAAATTTCAGGTAATTTATTCCAAAAGTATTAAAGGACTTTATTCCTCAAGGACCTACCTTGTGGTAATTTGTACAATTAGTATGATAATTATAACTTGCTTGATGAGAATTTATTTCAGCTATAAATTCAGCACACAGTATTGTTAATCATACAATATATATAATGTATGTATATAGTAGGCAAGAGAGCAACTATATATACACGCACTTATATATACACAGCAATACATATATATAGTGAGCAAGAAAGAGAAGCAGTACTAGCAAACCCTGGAGACACTGAGAATTAAGCATTGGCCTGCTAATTGTAAAGTGGCTGTTCATACACACCAGCTGCTTTTTTGGAGAAAAATGAAGCTGTCTGCTTGTGTAAAGATTTACTATGTCAAGGGCTGAGCCCCGGTGACGTAGTGGTTGAGTGTGGGACTGGGTTCAAATATATGAAGAAAATCAAACCCCATACAGATAAGCAGTTGAGAAATTAGCTTTTAAATTGCCTTTTCAGAAAATTGAGAATATTCTTCTTCATTTGACATCAAAGCTTGAAAGGTATATATATATGTTTTCTTTTTTCCTTCCCCTCTCATCCCTGGTAAGCATCAAATCATGTTTCTTTAAGTGTAAAGATCTTTTCTTTTGTGTTAGTATGAACTATTTTCTGTATATGAAATCATTTGATCTTCCTTCTGGCCCATTTTTAAGTTTTTTCTGGTTTTAGTATTTTATACTTTCTTGAGTTTTTGGTTTGTGTGCTTGGGGATTGTTAGTTTTTGTGTTTATTTTGTAAGATTTTGTGCTACTATGGTTTGTTTTCTGTATATGAAACCAGGCTTTTGACAATAACACTCTAGTTCCTCCTTTTTATCCCCAGAAAGACCACTGACACTCATCTTGATCTAGTTTATGCTTATCTTTCTAATTTTCTCTGACCCACCCACAACCCCTGCAGCTCTCCACTGCAGGCAATTTGCCTCTCCCTACGACTTCATCGACAGCACTTTGGTGTCATGGTGGTCATGCATTGGGTAGCTAAGCACACATTAGGTAGTTTGAAACTACCGGCTCCTCCTTGGGAGAAAGCCCGGGCTTTCCATTGTACTTTTGTAAAGAGTCAGGGGCAGTTCCACTCTGCTACAGAGTCTCTGTGACTTGACATCCACTCTGTGGCAATGAGTTTGGGAGAGTGGACTTGGATAGTCTATATTCTCTCTTGGTTCCATCCTTTATGCCAAGTTGCGTGAAGATTACCCAGGAGCAAAAGTTGAAAGAGACCAGGATCGTCCGCTAGAAACAACACGGAGAGAAAAATCTTCCCTCAGCCCCCTAAATTTAGACGTCTAACCTCCTATACGGTCAGAAAATAAATTTCAGTTTTGAAAGCTATCCATTTATGGCTTCTGTCATAGCAGCGCTAGATAGACGACGGGGTGACCTTACAAAATTACTTTCAAGAAAGAGATCTCTAGTTTCCATTTATGGCTCTCTTCTCTTTTTTTCTATTTCTCTCTCAGCACTAACTCCATGTAGCTAGATGTCTAGCTGATAGATTTCTTTAGAGTGGACAAGACTGCTTTATTGTGGTCTTAGGCTGGTATACTATCACCCAGGCTCGTTTCTGTCTCTAAATAATGACACATGATGCTTATGTGCGTCAGGGAAGATTCTAAGCCCTTCACAAATAATACCTCATAGAAACTTTACAAGATTTCTATGAGGAAATGATTTTGATGATGGTGATGATTCCCATTTCATAGGTGGGGTAACAGAGACACAGAGAGGTTTAATAATTTGCTCACTGTTACAACAGATACGACACAGTGGAGCTGCCATTCAAACCCAATCTGAGTTTAGCGTGCATGCTCTCAATTATACACTATGTTGTTTCCAAACCTTAAATTCAACAGTTGAACATTATAAATCAGCTACACAAATAAGAGCCACTATTATGATGAGGAATCCCCTTGTGGACATCACTATAACTAAGCCCTGCCAGGGGGCGGAGTCCCGGTAGTATAGTGGTTGCGTGTGGGACTGCGGCCCACTGGGTTGGTGGTCCAAATCCAGTAGCAGCTCTCCAGGAGCAAGGCTGGGCCTCCTACTCCCATCAGAGGGCAGTGATGCCCCCTCAAAAACCAACAACCTAAGCCCTACCTTGTCCCCCATGAACCCCTCCCTTCCCCCCAAAAATCTTCACAAACAATTAAAAAAAGCAACCTCCCAGTCTTGAATCGAATTTAACTCCTAGTGAGTAGAACTGCCCTTTTGGGTGTCTGAGATTATTCATTTTATAGGGATAGACAACATCTTCTCTCACCCTCAGAATGATGGGTGGGCTTGAACCACTGATCTTATGACATAGTTCACTCTTCCACCACGACCTCACAGACAACAGCACATGATGAGACTGAGGCCAGTGATTTAAGGCTATGGATTTCCACCATGCCTTAGTAGTGGACTGAGCTGATTCTTGCTAGATCATGAGAGCTGGCTGCAAACTATTCAGTAGTGGGCTTGACATGCCCTGGTGGGTGGGCGTACAAGCACCCTAGAATTTAGCAAATATGACAATTCAGGGATCACATCCCTGCAGTGTCTCTGCTGCAGGACATTCCATGACTGGACATGTTTTGATCTTTCAGGGTTCAATGGGGCCAGGAGTGGGCAGAAACTCTGTGGCATCTGACTCAAGATTGTCTTGGAAAACTCGAGGAACCATTAGCCTAATACACGGTAGCTCAGAATGCCAAGGAGTCCACACCCCATCCCGATCAAATCCACAACAGGACCTTGTAAACGTGATCAGTAGGGAACATTTGGAGACGGCACTTTACGTTCCAGAATTTTTCCCCAAAGAGATGTAATAACCAGCTTGAGAACTCACCTTTTATTTGTAGACTTCTCTCCCCTGTCGCATTTCCTTATCACCTTCCAGTATTGGTAGTTCTTGCACCTCCCCAATACATAGTTCTTACAGGGGCATTTGCCTCTGGGACCTCGGACTAAGAAAGGAGCTAGAGGAGAGGTCCCCTGCTCTGCAAACAAAGGGACAACAAAGGGGTAATCTCCTCACCCACGAGGTTCTGTGGCCTCAGTTTCTCTCTGCAGAGGCAAGCTGCCACTGCCTCCTTACTCCAAAGGCTTGATTCTGAGAGGTTGTTGCTCCCGCAGCCCCAGGTTTTACCTTGAGTGATTCTGTTGACCCAGTGTGCTCCTTCCACCTTTATCCTCCCAGTAGCGACTCTGCTTTCTCCTCTGAGTGCTACCGGTGCCTGCCAGTTGGATAGGGAGCATCTCCTTCTCTGAGGGAGGCCTGGTGGAGTCTGACAAAGTTCTCAAAGAATGAATGGAGACAGTTTGGTCGGATCCTCCCATCATTGACTATGCAGAGCTCTGCCCCCTGTTCCACAACAGATACCACCTGGGGCTCCAGGAGACACCAGGAGCTTGTTGGAACAATTGGATGTCACGATGGAGCTCTTATCAACACTAGGAAATTCTCCAGAAGTGTTTTGAAGAAGCTATTTTCATTGGTCTGTCCTGAAACCTGACAGGGCAAAGAACTCATGAGCTGATTTCTTAGATCTTGGCAGTCCAGGTGATCCTTTTGATCATTCTGAGACCTAAAGCCTACCTGTAGCTACTGAGTATGCTCAGCACTGATCTCTGCAGGCTGACAGAGGAGGTGAGGGGAAGGTTGGTGGGGCTAGGGCATCAAAACAGATGTTAACTCCAGCTGGACTGAGAGCAGGGGGTTGTTCCTGTCTAATGCACTACTCTCCAACCCTAGCCCCCCACCCAACAGTCTTGTGGAGCTCAAGTTCTCCCTTTAGATTATGCATGGTACTGCATTTGCCTTCTCACTTTGCTGAAAAACCATACACAGGAGTGAAATGATCTGTGGATAGAATTTAAAAGAACTTCTGTTCAAGTACCAAAGAAGGCATTATTTTACTTCCTGGGCCAAAGGAAAAGTGGGTACCAACCAGGAAATGGATTATCCCCGCTAAGGAGCAGAATGTCCCATATGATTCACAGTGTGTGTGCATTTAGTTCACTGCTAGTTAGCACAGGTTTGATGGACTCTTTTAAGTGAGTTAGTGAGCTACAGAAGATAAAATTTATAATGGGTACCAAGGCTCTTTGAAGACTGTTGTGTCCGTGGATAGATGTGTTGGCACATGGGCCGAGGTCATTGAAGTGTACACTTAACATAAGTGTAAGGAAGGAGGGGCTGGGTGTGTAATGGAGCACTAATCACCTCTGTTCTTTTTTTAACTCCTTTTGGAAGAATCCATGACCATTTTTATTAGGAAACCCAGTAGCGTAAATGACGCAAATGATGATGTTTTAGGCGATAGGGTGAACTTGACTGGGTGGGTGGGTGGCTGGGTGGGTAGGGGCAGACAGAGAACGGTGGGGCCAGAGATTTGTTGGCAGACATTTTGGCTCCCTCCATGAATCACTTTGTGCAAGCATTTAACTACCGGCCTGAGATGTGGGTTGGACCTTGATTCTATTGAATCGACTGTGACTCAAAGATACAGTCGTTTTAATTTCCTGTGACTCACTAAGATAGCCTTATTGGGCAAGGCTTGCTCCTAAGGCTAAATATTTTAATGCAAAACTTTGGTTTTGTTCATGAGCATAGCAGGAAGAGAATGACTATGGTCACCAGACCTTTCTTTTCAGTCGCCATCATTTCAGGATTATATTTTGGAAGCTAGAGTTGACAGGTTTGTCTTTACTGAGTCCAAGCAAGATCTTACTGAGTTAAAACGATTGAGTAGGTTTAAGGAGTGTTATGCACAGGGGTTGCTTGTGTGGCAGGCCTGGCTATGCAGAGGGGAAAGGCCCTCCCTAAGTCAGGGCCGCCCCTTCATAAATGCCCCCAGTGACTTGAGTGCCTGCTTCCACTAAGTTCTTGAGGGAGCCTGAGCACTTTGCACTTAACAATGATGATGCCTTTTATTGCATTTATAAATGTCTCCAGAGGCTACTACTAAAAAAGAGTACAGCTAATAAACCTGGGAAATAATAATTACCCGGTTTCAGATCGCTGACTATGTACATCACCTGGGAGGGTCAAAAGTATCCAGTTTGCTCAACATTCCCTCAGCATGTCTTAACCTTGCGATGATGGTATCAGGGTGCAGGTAGAGGTCAGGAGTAAGGAACGTGTATGGTTGCTTTTTGAAATCTAACATTGGGATTAGGAGTGTGTGGAACAGGTGCAGGTGGTCCACCTAGCCCTGCAGTTTGATTGTGGGTCTCTCTTTGGGGGAATCTATTATGGCAAGGGTATTGGACACCGATCCTGGGTTTAGAAGTTGGCATCATCTATCTAATGGGAATCATTTTGGAACATGGCCCAATTTCAAGGAGTGCATGAGACAGTGTGGAGCCTCACAGACCTGTATCCTGCCTCGGGAAAAAAATACAGTGGCTGAATTTGGGGAGGACATAAGCAAGATAAATGCCATTATAAGGTGTCCGTGTTCTGGGTGACCCTTTAGGCAGTACAGAAAGCAACAGGACCAGAGGTTGCTTTGCCTTGAGGCACTGAGAAGTTTACCATCTCTTCTCAAAGACTCCCCTAACTATTTACAGTTGGCTGAAATTTCATCAATAAAACTTTAGCACCTTTATTTCAGTTGTTACTGGCACATATCCTTAGTTTGGGTCATAAAGTCAGTCAGCATTCATTTGCATTGAAGAATGAGCCTATTTTTTTAAGATAGAGTAATTAAGGCATCATTTAGGCACAGTAAAAGAGACACTTTTTACTTGTTCAGTAATGTGAATTAGACCAATCTATCCAGCCATGACATGGCCATCATAACTGCATTTAGATTATTTTCATCACCCCTCCCCTAGCCCCAACCCTTAATGACCACTAGTTTCCTTCCTGTCCACTTGCCTTTTGCATACTGTAATGTCATAATAGTAGAATGATATAGCATATAGCTCTATTTGACTGGCTTCTGTTGCTGATTTTGATGCTCGCTTTAATATTGTTGTGTGTAATAGTGGTTTGGTCCCTGTACTGTTGAGAAGTATTCCATAGTAGGTGAGGGAGGTTTCCATTATTTATTGCTAAAAAGAAAACATTTTTATTGTGAATTGAAAGTTTACCAAACATATTAGATTTCCATTCAATATTTTGTTTCAGGTGATTGATTGCAGTCTCTAAATGTGGGATCCGGCATCCTGCTCCTTATCTAGGTTTCCTATTTTCATTACTGTTTTCTAACCCTTCTAAACCTATCTGCCTTCAGGTAGATAGGACAGGCAGAAGCATGAACTTATTGAACACATATAGCCCCTTTTATGTAAAATGGTTGATTTTTCTAAAGTGTATATTCTCCCTACGACTATTGTCTCTTTATAGATCTATCTACTGAAAATTGAGCTGTGCGGAGTAAGTTTAGCTCCAAGTCTGAATAATGACCAACAGGCATAATCTCAAGACTACACCAGCCTCTATTTAACTAGTAATATTTGTTCTTTTTTTTGGTTTTGATTTTTTTGCCATTTTCCTCCCCCCTCTATCTAGGACGTTCTCATGTAATCCCTTTCAGAGCAGTTTGTGGTGGTAACTGGGCACCATTTAGTTCATCTGGTCTCGGGTTTATAGCAACTCATGTTTGCATTGTCCATTAGCTCATTGAATTCACTTGTCCATGAGACTTCCATCTTTTCACTCCTTTTCCCCCCAGATACTAAGAGACCAACTTTTGCAACGTAGAAAGCTGCTTATGAACTTTTAAGACCACAATTGCGATGCACCAATGTAGGATACAGCACAGGGGGACAGCCTTTGTAGACTGTGCCTGTCAATCTTGGTGTCTCTGGGACTGTGGTCCTGAGTGCTCAGGCTCTGTGACTTCTTCTGTCAAGGCATTTGGTTTTGTCTAAGGTTCCATGGCTTTGCCCTTTGCATGCTCTACTACATTAATGGATATATTTGCAGCCAAAGTAAATACCCATGTACAACTATCCTCTGGTAAGCCTATGTATATTTATTTATGGCTATAGTCCCACTGTCTCTTATACACCTATCCAGCCAGTGTATCTGTCCATGCATTTACTCATCAAGGGCTATTATTGTGGGGTTGTATATATAACAATCACCTCTGTTAACTTCCATTTCTTCTAATGTCTTCCTCTGCCTCCATCACTTTTTGCTTACCTCCTTCTTATTGCATATTACCTTCCCCTTATGAAGGATTTTTAAAAATGTCTTCCTAGGATGCGTGACCATCCTGTAGGGATTACCTGACTCCTTGGGTCATACTTCTCCTTTAGTCCATCTACTCTCTCATGCTCCAACTAGGGAACCTAGGCCCGCAGAAGGTCCATAGAGGAGACAATTCACGTAGATGGGGGAGGAAGGAGAAAAAAATGATCTTTCCTCTTGCAGCGCTGTGCCTGCTTGCTGGTGCATGGTTCATAGATGGCTCTTTGTTCATGGATGTCAGTAAAGAGGACTTTGTTGTAGGATTTAAAAGAGAGAGTGAGAGAGAGAGAGAGAGAGAGAGAGAGACCAGGACAGTTTCAGGGGTCTCCAGGCCTACATCATAGGAACTGATGGGAGCGTTTCCTTGGGGCGCCACAAGCAAATCATTCCAACTGTGTCTAGCCCTTAAGTCCCACCCAATAGGAAGGAGAGGTCAGTTCAACCTGACTTTGGCTGGGAGGAAGCTCCAAAGCTGCACGGGACATTTCGTCACAGGAGGTCAGGGTGTAGGAGCTAGGGAGAGGGCCAATGGCAAACTGCACAAACCCCTCCTTAGGCCGGCTCTCCCTGTGAATTAGGCCTTGAGCTACTAACCACATGGTTGGTGGTCCAAATCCCCCAGCTGCTTTAAGAGAGAAAGATGAGGCTATTTTCTTCCATGAAGATTTACGGTCTTGGAAATCCTACATAGGGTCACTATAAGTTGGAATAAACTTAATGCTAACAACTTTGGTTTGGTGTGGGATCTGCAGGGCTTTCTCTGTACTATAACCTTTGGAGTTGGTATTTTCAGGGGTTTCCACTCCTCTCACAGCTATTTTACTTTACTGTCGAGTATTACTTCTTTCATGTCATATTTGTACACACACATATTCATTGTTTACCTGCCTTGAGTTCCTTTGTGCTAGTGGAATTTTTAGGATATGTTGACACTGCATCCTGAAAATTGCCTGTGGCATCTTTTGTCTGCATTTAAACAAATAAACAGGCTGAGCCCCGGTGGCGTAGTGGTTGTGCGCGGGGCTGCGGTCCACTGGGACGGAGGTTCAATTCCAGCAGTGGGGTTGGGCCTCCTACTCCCACCACCGGAGAGCAGTGATGCCCCCCCCCAAAAAAAAATTAAACAAATAAACAAAGGGCTGATCTGATCGTTGCCTACCTGGGCCTAAGCACAGCTGCACACCATCATGGAGCCAGGAAAGCAACCTGGATACCTAGCTGATGAGGAAAACTCTTGAACATACCCTAACCTCTCAGTCTTAACATTCCTGATTGTGACACGAGGAAGCCAATACTTAACATCTAATTCCAAAAGTTGGGATGGTATGTAAAGTGTAATCATCTAGAACACATTGGGGGTTATTTGTAAAAAGCACATCTTTTTTTTTTTTTATTTAGGCATCACTGCCCTGGTGGTGGGAGTAGGAGGCCCAGCCTTTGCTCCTGTGAGCTGGAATTGAACTTCCATCCCAGTGGGCTGCCGTCCCACGTACAACCACTATGCCACCGGGGCTCAGCCTCCAAAGCACATCTTAATGATGAGTTGTATATATCCACGGCGCATTATTGGTCTCCACTCTATTTTGCTGTGACTGTGAGTATTTAATTATGCTGTCATAAAACAATTTGAAACCAAGTTTATTGAGTTTAGGGAGAGGAAAAACACATTCATTAGCTTGTCATCTTGGATATTTTATGAGAGATTTTATAGATGTGAAATGTGAGCAGAGGCATATGTGACAATGATTTTAACTCATGATCCTCAACCTCCCTAATGCCAAGACCCTGCAATAGAGTTTCTCGTGTTGTGGTGACCCCAGCCATAAAATCATTTTTGTTTCTACTTCATAACTGTAATTTTGCTACTGTCATGAATTGCAATGTACATCTCTCATATGCTGGATGTATTTTCTTTTCTTTTTTGAGGGGGCATCACTGCCCTCTGGTGGGAGTAGGAGGTCCAGCCTTGCTCCTGGAGAGCTGTTGCTGAATTTGAACCGCCAAACCAGTGGGCCGCAGTCCTACGCACAACCACTACGCCACTTGCAGGATGTATTTTCATTGTCACAAATTGAATGCAATTAAACCATGGTGATTTGACACAAAGCAATATGTAACTATATATTGTGAAATATTTATTTCGAATCACAGATAAATGAAATTTTGTTTTGAAGCATGGTGTGGCACAGGCAACAATCATCATGCTGGGCATGTGGGTAGACCTGCCTGGAGACAGGTAGAGGAGGTGTGTTGGTTCCTAAGATCATTGGAAATGTGCTTTCCGATGATGGTTTTGTAAACCCCTGTGAAAGGATCTTTAGACACCCCCCCAAAGGGGTCTGGGCCCAAAGGCTGAGAACAGGATTGTTTTAACCCAATCCCTTTGTCTCAGCTGAAGCTGAGAGGCCTGGGACTCCTCCAGAGTCACCCATATGATAAAGAGACAGCCACAGTTTAGACCCGTTTCTGGAATTCTCAGTAAGAGATGTGTATGTGTTTGTTGTTGTTGTTTCCTTAAATGGAACCACTTCTGTGTTTTTGAGCCTTATCAGACATTTAACCACACTGGACAGAGCCAGCCAAGGGTTGCGAAACTTTTCTACCTTTTTTCCCTTTCTTAATGGTTAGGAATTGGTGATTAAAAACAACAAATAAATGTCAAGGAGGTTGAGTACATGCATTATTTTGGGCTCCGACCAGATGTGATTAAAGTCTAAATTATGCTAAATCCTCTAAGTTAAACCTTTCCTGGAAAGAGCAGTGCAGGGAGTCCAGGAGTCAAAGGGGCGATGTATGATGGGACTATTTATGTTTGGCGATAGTTCACCCCAAAGAAAGGTTGACGCAGTTCTCTCTCCCAGTTGTGTGTATAACTTGGCAGATGACAGGAACAACATTTGCTTCTAATAATCCATCCATCTTAATAATGCCAAACAGATACAGTGCAGAACTATTGCACAACCACCAGTATTTCATGACATTGGAATCTCTGCCAAGTTGAACGGGGACCTGGAATCCAGGGAGCAATCCATTTTTTTAAAATGTTTTTGATCCTGATCTTCTTTAGAAGATACTTATTAGGGCCATTTGTTGACAACTTTCAGAATTCACGAATGATGTTGTTAAAGTCTAACAAAAGTTTAATGGTTTCATCAGAGAACCGGAAGGTGTCTGACTGAAGGGAGCAATACTGTGGTGTCTGGAAGCAGGGAATATTTACTGGTTTCTAGACTCCAGAGAAAGCTCAGCTACTGTGACCTGAAGAACTAAAAAGAAGCACAGCAGAGGAGCAAGCTTGCTCAAGGCCAAGAGCACTCCTAAAATCCCAGGGACTTACCGGTTATAGGAGTGCATTGAGTTAGAAAAACCTTAAAGCTCAACACAGAGGAAGGCTTGTTGTTTTCTGTGTGCGGAGGAAAGGCCACTTTTGTTGTTTGGGAACCTGCTGTGTTACCCCCTGCCAGGGCATTTATCATTATAAGGCAGTCTAGGAGAGGTTCCTGGGGAGTGCCCACAAGTAAGTGTCTGTCCTCAGAGAACAGAGAACCCTGACCCCCCTCCAGTCCTGCTTCACCCCTTCTCACCATTCTCACCAGCACTCTTTGTTATTTTTCCACCATTCCGAAGCACTGAGAGAAAGCAGGGCCTACTTGCCCTCTGGTTGCAGAACATGAAGATGCCCTGCACCTGGATCTTTCAAGTTAGAGGCGAATGCACACCCCTTCTGCCTTGTCCAGACAAAGACAATTATGCGTAAGCCTAGGGTGGGGGGAGTTGAAAAGAGGGACCGGGTATAAATTCTTCATAATGAAAACAACCATTTACAGTTGGTTTGGGACCGCTGTAATAAAAGTAAATTGAGGCAATTATCAGACGAGTTCAAATAAAAGGCCAAAGTATGTTTTGGTTTGAATTACTCAGATAACTGTGTTGTAGTGGGAAGAACTGCGAACTCAGAATTGGAGCCTCTGGGTTCCAGAACCGGTCTGCCAGTCTGAACCAGACCAGATTCACCGCCATCACGTGGATTCCGACTTTCATTTCCTAGGTGCCTCTACAGTACACTGGCCCTGTGAGTTTCTGAGACTGGTCTAAAAAGCCCCTCCTTCCTCCTGTCCTCTGTACCAGTTTCTTCTTCTCTGAAAGGAGGATTTGAACTGTGCTTAAGTCACAGAGAATCAAGGCATGGAGTTGCGTGTTTTGGTGAAAACGGGGCGGGCTTTGAGCAATCTCGTCATAGTGAATTCAGCAGCTGGGAGAGAGGCTTCGCTTTAGCAGCGGAGAGCCAGCTTGGAAGAATTCACCTCGCTTTGGGGTGGGTGAGACTTTCCCTTTCTCCCGCTTCCTCTTCTTCTGAGACCCCGTGGAGGCCATAGCCGACTCAGCATTGGAGAAGAAATCTCAGTTGGCTTCTTGATGCATGAACTGAGGAAGCTGGCTAGAAGGATCTGCAGGGGTGGGGGGAGTCGCCACCTGCTCCGGCCTCCAGGCAGGCACCTGTGTGTGGACGTGGCTCTCTGGCATCTTAGGCTGTGGAGAACGGAGAAGTCGGAACCCCATCAGAAGGTGTCGTGTGGCTTCACAGGAGCGTGTTGAGCTCCAAATGACTTGAGATTACAAAGGAGAAAGGATCTGGGGCACCTGGGGAACGTCCCAGGGGTGCACTAGGTGGGGCCCAGGACTGGAGTGGGGGTGGGGTGGGGACCATGAGATTTCCATCTTACCTCTGTCCTTCTAGGCTTGGAAGATTCTTTTAGTGGGTGGAAGAGACTGAGACTCAAGTGCTTTGGGGCTAGGAGGATTGGTTGAAAATTGACCTAGTACCCTCCCCTGAATCCCAGCCCTGAACCAGCTCCAGATAAGCCAGACAGGTGTCAAAGGGTGTTTCCCAGACCAAACAGACCCCCGCCCCGCCCCCCCCCCCCCAGGCCAAAGGTCAGCCAGCAGCTTCACCATCCCTGTTTGCACAGTTGGGCCAAGATCCAGGGCGCCAGAGTGGGGGAGGCGGACGGGGAGGGAGAGGGGCTATGGGATGTGGGGGGAGCTAGGTCCCCAGTGCAGCTATGCTTAAAGAGGAAGGAAAAGAGTCCTGGAGGGCATGGAATCCAGGAGGAGGCAGAGTCCTCCCGCATCCAAGCGTCTCCGAGGGGACTCCCGCAGGTTCAGGGCTTGTTCCTGCTGTCCTGCCATCCCTCAGGGGCCAGGTCTCTGGAAGGATCCACACTTGCATTCCCCAAGAGACTTCATGTTTTCTTCCTTCCTTTAGAAATCAGCCAGGCAGGAGTTCCCAGGGAGAGTCGGGAAGAGGAAGCCAATGCCCTCAGGGCTCTCATTGCCCTTTGGAGACCCCAGTCCAGAATTTTGAGTTTGGGGAGCAAACCAAAAGCCACCGCTATCCAGTTGACCCGGACCCCTACCCTTGGGAAAGTTGGTGTTGCTGTAACTCTTTAAGGAAGAGATAGCCACCTTCTTCTCCCAGGAGATACAGATGGGATTGACCCACTGAACTTGAAGCCAGTTTAGGGTCTTTGACTGATGATGGGCAAGGAATGATGTTATGGAAGGAAAGGCCCTCAGGATGTACCCCCAAAGGGCACCTGCATGCTGACTCAGCGTTCTCTGGAAAATAGTTCTGGGTACATTGGGGCAGGAACCAAAGGACAGGAAGGTGTAGTCATTAATATTGTAGGATGGTTTTGCTTTGATTTTACTGGGGTAGGAGTAGGACGGGAGAGGTGACTTAAAAACACCATTTCCCCAGGAACGGTGATTTAAAAACACCATTTCCCCTTTCTCACTTTTATATTTTTGCATTCTTTAAAATAAACCTTAGCAGCTTATTTTAAATCTAAGCAAGGAGAGTAGTCATCAAGTGTCCATGTAGAAATGTACACAATAGTACCAGAATCCTTTGGAAATCGGCAGCACCTCGCCTCTGGAGGGGAGTGTTCCTGCATAAGAGGTGGCCTTCAGTTTCAGACTTTCTGCTCTTTCTTCCATTGGTGCTACTCCCCCCACCCCCATCATACATGGGTGGATACAAAAATCACACTCGTCTTGAGTAAGGGTCTCTTTAAGAAGGACAGTGATCACATTGTGCTTGAATTCCCAGCCTTTGAGAAACCCCTCTCAGTTGTGTTACATTGTGGACTAGTGCAGCCCATAAATCCTTAGAGCAAGGCTGCCTCTGAGCACCCTGAGGAACAGGTGGTATGTCTTGTTTTCAGATTCTCCTACTTTCCCAGAGGTGGTTAACCTGAACACGGTCTGACCCACCTGCAAGTGGCCTTTCCCCACCAGTCTATGACAGAAACAGGCCCGGCATGTAGCCCTCAACTCTCATGGTCACATAAAAGGAGAGCAAGGTGAGATAAGCTTCACCACTACTGACTGGTCCTCACCCAAGTGAACTTTTGAAGGCCTGAGAAGGTTATGTTAATACCCCCCCCCCTCCCAACAAGCTAACCCACAAACAGAAAATGCTGACATTAAAATTACTCTTAAAATTGCCTTGGTGACATCTTCAGTGTGTTAGGATTCTCTTGCTTCATCTCTAAACTTCCAGCTTGGTGAATCTCAAGTCAGTCTGCACCAGTGGCCATGAAAGTGTTTGCTTGCCTTCTAAGTTGGTGAACAGGTCGCTTCCTCTGGGGAGAAGGGGTTCACCTGCTCATTTTCTCTAGCAGCTCTTTAGTGAATTCTTACAGAGGCAGGTAGTTTCAGGTTTAAGAAGTTGTATCATTGACAGTCCCACTTGGAAGATTTGTACAGTGATGTGCACAATAAGAAAACCTGCAGGCCATTTTTACCTTTATTAGATTAGTCATGAAAATATTTTAATTCACCCAGGAAGTTTGAGTTGCAAACCATAAACCATTTTTTTTGGGGGGGGGGCAAACATTCTCTCCCATAGCCCATCACCACAAGTGCTTAAGTTAATTGTTTTATTAAAAATAAGCACTGTGCCTGGAGTCCATAAGAGTTATACATGAATATATACACAAAATAAAAATAATGTTCAAAATAAAAATTATACTAGCTTTCGCGTGGTGGTGGTCCTGGCACCCCACATACATAATATTAGATTTTCTTTGAAAGAAACTGCTTGGCCCAAGGAGACCACAGTAAGAGATCATTGAACCAAGAACAATAAAGCTGTAGCCCAGTTGCCTGCAACATTTTCAATTCAGGTTTTAAAAATATATAAATAATTTAATTACAAAAACCCCAGCAAACACTCCCCCACCCCCCATTTTTGGCACAGTGATGCATTGGTCCATAGCAGAGAAGTGACCTACCATTCTCTGACACCTTTCACACACTCAGTCATACCTGTAAATGCCAAGAACGTATACAGAGCAGGGGTCCTTGGTCCCCAAACAGTAGTCAGATCACTTATGAATGGTTCCCTGATAGGCTTTTTAAAAATCTCTCTCTCTCTCTCTCTTGCTGAGGAATAAATCAGTGGCATGGAAGGTGCAACAAAACACGTCGGAATAAGGGACAGCCGGCTGGAAGGAGCAAGAGAGAGAGAGAGAGAGAGAGAGAGAGAGAGAGAGAGAGAGAGAGAGGCAGAGAGACAGAGAGAGAGAGAGACTTCAACAACGTTAAAGTGAAGAAGGGCAGGCTTGGTGAAGAAACTAAAACCATGAGGAACAACTGCTTTGGTCCTCTGCAGAATCCTGTAAAAGGCCCAGGAGACGATTCGGACACTAAGTGAAAACACTCCGGTCAAAAAATGCTTCCACTTGAAGGCACGCTTGAGGGGACTTTTGTTCTCTTCTCAGAAAGTGCAGAACCCGCCGGCCGCCCCAGTCCGCTGCTCCCCCACTCACCCCCCCCAGCTTCCCCCCCTCCCCACTCAAGCCAGGAGAGTCTCTACCGGGCCGGGCCTGCACACCCCGGGTCCGCAGGCCCGCACCGCCTGCAGGGCGCCGGGCGGCCGTAGGGGGCAGCACAGAGGCGCTCCCTCGGCGGCCAGCGGGCCACGGAAGGGCTCGCGGCACGCGAAGGAGGCGAACGAGCCCAGGAGCAGGGGCGGCGCCTCCCCGGCCCGCGCTCCCAGCAGCAAGGGCGGCTCGCGCGCCTCGAACGCGTAGAGCGGCAGCGGGGCCGCGCCGGGCGCCGCCAGGGCCCGGGGCCCGCCGCCGGCCCCCCAGAGCAGGCGTGCCTCGGCGTCGGCGGCGGCCTGGCGGCGGCTGCGGAAGGGCTTGCTGAGGATGCTGTCGATGGCGAAGGAGCTGGAGAACTTGCCCGCCGGGCTCGCGCGGTCCTCGCGGCGCGCCGGCGAGCGCGGGCGCGGCGCGGCGCCTCCGGGGGGGCCGGCGGCGGGCCCGCCCGCCTCGTCCTCGTCCTCGGGCCGCAGCCCGGCGGCGGGGGCCGGCGCCTTGTGGCCCAGGCGCTTGCGGCGGCGGCGGAAGACGCCGTCGGCGAAGGTGTACTCGCTGTTGGGGTTGAGCATCCAGTAGTTGTCCTTGCCCCAGGGCCGCGACGGGTCGCGCAGCACTTTGACGAAGCAGTCGTTGAGCGACAGGTTGTGGCGCACCGAGTTGCGCCAGCCCGTGTAGCTGCCGCGGAAGAAGGGGAACTTGCCCATGAGGTACTCGTTGATCTCCGCCAGGGTCAGGCGGCCGCCGGCCGAGTCGCGGATGGCCATGGCGATGAGCGCGATGTACGAGTAGGGCGGCTTGGGCCGCCGCGTGTACGGCTTGCCGCGGCCGCCCTCGCCCCGCGCGCCCTCGCCCGGCCCCGGCGCGCCCGCCTCCGGGTCCCCTGCGCCCGCCGCCGCCGCCGCCGCCGCCGCCGGCTCCTCTTCCTCCGCGCCCGTCCCGCCTCCCGCGGGCTCCCCGGACCCCACGTCCGCGGCCGGGCTGTTGGCCGCACAGTCCCCGTCCGAGCCCAGGGAATCCTCCCCGCCCGCCGACAGCGGGGACGGCGCGTCCCGGCCGCCCGCGCCCTCCAGGTCACCGGTCGGCGGGTCGGGGCCGTCCCCGCGGGAGGTGGGCGCCTGCAACTTCATGGTGGCGCGCTCTCCGCGCTCCGCGGGCGCCCTCGCGTCCTCCGCCCGCCGGCACGCCGCCCCGCTCCCCTCCGCGGTCCGCGAAGCGGGGGGACCCGGCGGGGGTGGGAGTCCCGGGCGGAAGCCGCGCCTTTCTCTTCGGGAGCTGGCCTTCGGGCCGGCCGGGGACAGCCACTCTTCCGCGGGGATCTCTCTCGGCCGGGCCTGTCCTGCGCGTGGAGGAGAGCAAAAGGGGCGGCGAGGGCCGAGGGAGGAGTTGGGGGGAAGCTGTCGTCGGGTAGAGGATCGGGGGTGGGGGGGACCGCGTGTGTGCGGCGGGGCGCGCCCGCAGCCCCAGTCTCCACACTCTGCTGGCTTCAGAGGGTTGCTGGCTCGAGGGCAGGAGACGTTGGCCTCTGCTCTCCAGCAGAAAGGCCAGGAGTTGTCTTCGCCAGCGGTTCCAGGGTCCGGGGGGAAGGGAGGCTCGGAGAAGGGGAGAAGCTGCTGTGCTCACCGCCGGGAAGGGAAGGGGAGGGCGAGCTCCGGCGCCTTTCAGCCACGCGCGTCCGCGGAACTGAGTCCCTGGGGCCGAGGCGTCGGCAACGGCCTTTCCGCCCGTGGCTTCTGGGCCAGCATCTCCGGAGCGGGCTATCCACCGCTCCGATGTTTCCTCCACTTTCCGCCCGGCCCAATATAACCGGCAGCTGCTCGGTGGAGGCGTGGCCTCGGCGCCGGCGGAAAGGAGGTGGGTGGGGAAACGGGTGGCCAAGGTGGGCCGCCGCTCCGGGCGGGCGAGGCCACGCGGTGGCGGGGGGCCGGCCCGGTCGCGCACAGGTTGTTTGTTTTGGGTCAGCAGGGCCCGCCTCCAGCCCGGGCCAATGGGGAAGGAGCGCGCGCGGCCGGGGGAGGGTGTGTAGGTAGGTGAGTGTGAACGGGCGCGTGTGCGCTGGGTGTGTGTGTGTGTGTGAGTGTGTGAGCCCTGGGGCCCTCCACTCAGGTGTGTGTGTGTGTGTGACGCGCCCTGGGGCCCTCCACTCAGGTGTGTGTGTGTGTGTGTGTGACGCGCCCTGGGGCCCTCCACTCAGGTGTGAGCGCCCAACCTCTCGGCCGTGACCTTCCAGCGTTGAACTTCCGGAAACACTGGCCGCAGTCACACTAGGGAAACTTCTGTTGGGGTACGGCCTGGGAACCTGCTTAGACCCTCTGCTTTCCTGTAATCAGCTCAGCGCCCTCCGCACCACCCCACCCGAAAAAGCAAGCAATGGCATAAGACACTCGCTGCAGGGGCCTTTCACGAGTCTCATTGATGTTTCCGGTCCATGGTTTCTTTTCAAGGACTACTGTACACACCACACACACACACATATAATGCATATAGACTAAAGTACTAGGCTTGCAGTTTCCTGTTTTGGATAATTTTTCTTATTAAATAGTGTCTGGTATTCACCTTGTCTTTTCCTTTCCCTGGATTGGGTGAGATGGGGGAAGGCGGTGCATCAGGGAGGTGGGTTGCAGTGTGTCCTCCGGGCCTTCTGGGGCCAGGTGCCAGGTGGCCTTCCCCAAAGCCAGGGCAGACGCTTCTGATCTCCACTGACTGCACTTACCATGCATAGTTGGGACAGAACAGTGAGGTAATAAGCCAGAAGTGTTCCCGTGGGCGGGTCAGACTAAGAGCAGGGCATGTTTCCGACAGTGTTATTCGAACTCTTCTCCTTTTGAATTGTCCTTGAGAATTGTGTTTGCAGGGTTTGGGGAAGGAGTATCTTTCTTCACTCCCCAGGACTCTCTAGGATTGTCGTCAAAGCAGGGACAACTACTCCAAGTCCCCCGGAAGGGTGCCCTCCTTACCCCTCCCAGGCTGATATTTCCTCCTTTTTCCTGCCTTTGTTGCAAGTAACGACAGAGTCTCAAGTACGTGGGAGCACACCTTTGATGTTTATTTTATTACTTTTCCACCATTTGTGTAGAAAATGTACACAGTCCTCTCTTATCTCAATTCAAGGGGTTTTAAAGGCATTCAGAATGGGGCAGGCAAGATGACAGACCCATAGAAGACTGTTATTTTTGTATTTGGGGAATGACTGGGTTTGGAGATTAGACGGCTGTTGTTGGGGGTGGAAGTGAAGCCGGCTGGTAATGGTTTCTTGTCCTGAGAGGAGCCAGCCTGGAGGGGATTGGTTGGGTACTGTAGCAGTGGTGGCTCCCCTCCTCTCCAGTCCTGGGATTTTAGGGGTCCCTGGAACTGACGGGAGCAGCTAGAATGGGACAAGAATGTAAACCAGTAAACAGGCATGAATTTGGCAAAAGTTAAAAAGGCAACGTGATGAATGTTATCCTCCAGTGAAGCTATGAGGTGGGCTGGACAGGAGTACACAAGACTATATATGTAGGTGGGATGACCCCGCTGGCTGAAGTGTAGGGTTATGTGTGTGTGTGTGTGTGTAAAGGGGGGATGGGGGGACGGTGCTACAGAGTCCATGGAAGCTGCTGCTAGACTCTCCATGGCCATAGTGTCCAGCAGAAATCCAAAGGGTTCTATCTTAGAAACCACTCAGATTAGCTGTAGTGCAAGCCCCCCTATCCCTCCCTTAGACTTCAGCCCTCTCCTGTCCTTGGCAAATAAATACCACCCCTCTCATTTCTGTTGCAACCCCTAGGTCCAGGGCCAGTGGCAGCTATATTTCCCCACTTTGCAGTAATACTTTATTAAGATCCCCCGTTATCAGACTCTCCTTGGCTTGCAGTTCCTGCTACCTGTCCCCACTGCCCCGAATCTACAGCGCACTGGTTCTAGTCTCACAGATCCTGCATCTCCCCACCCCCATTCACTTCTCTAATCCACTTATAGTTCCCTTTCAGATTTCTCTTGGAATTTCCCTGTCTAGGGGAGGCCCCCACAAAAGCTTGGACCTTGTGGTAGTTATATAATCTTGTCAGTTTGAGATGATTAAGAGTGCAGGGGTGGAATTTAGTCTGTCAATCAGGTTTTGACTTGAGTTCCTTTGGAGATGCTAAGGAGATCAGTAACTCTCTGGAGACAGGACACAAGCTCACTTTCTGCGAGTCATGGCAGCTGACAGGAGACATGGAACAACGCTAGTGCCCTGAGTTGGAGGAGACACCGACGCCTGCCAGCACTGAGATGCTTCAACACCACTGGATCCACAAGACTCCCCATTCACTGGCCTGTGATTCTCCAGCATTTGACATCATTGCATATGTTGCCTGAGTCTGAAGAAGAATTTATACATTGATATCGGACATATGGGCAAATATCAGACTTATGGACTTGATTTGGTCTGGGCTCTTTTCTCAGTATTCAACTGCTCTTGTCTATAAAGCTCTTTCATATACATATATGAGTGTCTGAATTTGTTTGTGTAGTCAACCCAGACTAACAGATGTATTGACAGACGCGAAAAGAAAAACAGAGTTTTCCCACCGTTCTCTCCTTCATAGAGAGAGAATGATCAGACTGAACTTCAAACCTCCTTGCACCTCAGACTCTGAGGACTTTAGTGTTAGTTTTTCTCTTGGAGTCCGTGTCAAGACAGGAACATATTTGTCTTGGGGGAGTCTATTCAATGTGCAGTGCCCCAGGGTGTGACCCTTCCGTGACCTGGGGAAGGTCTGGGATCATCCCCTCTGTGGAGTCGGTGCCAGGGAGTGGGAGGCATAAACCTGAGGGTGGGTGGGCAGACCCAGGGCTTGGGTTATACTGGATCTCTCACCTCTTTGGGACAAAATGAGTACTTGTGGCCTCACCTGCCCACGTTCACTTCCCTCTGACTTCGGACCGTTACTGACCCCGACTTTCTCATCTACTTGCCAGCAGGTTGTTCTGATTTACAGGTGGGGAGGGGAAAGACTGAGTGGGATGCCAGGGTAATTTGGAGCCTGAAAAGCTTTGGGGGGAGGGGGGCAGTAGAGGTAGGAGGATTTTCAGCAGGAAAATCTTCCTTATTTACAGATAGAGCTCTTGGAGATTCAAATAGACAGGGAGGAGCTTTCTCCTGCTAAGGCAGTTGTCCTAGTAGACTTTGGAAGGCCCAGCAGGAATGACAACGGAGGCGGGCCCCTTGGAAAAGATAAAAATAAGCCAAAGAAAGAGACCATAAGCTCCACAGGGTCTATTGTCTGATTTGTGTTTTCCTTCACCTAAAATCACTGCAGGGAAGCCATAAATCATGGAAATGTGACTTCATCCTTTGCCATAGTTTACTCGCTTATCTCTGTGTGCTTACCACAGGGAGGGCAGAAGACAAATCTCTGCAGAATGCATGATTGTGAACCTGTGCCTTCCACTGAAGGTGTGCTGGTTAAAGGCTAGAAATACAACTGTGCTTCCCCTCTGGAGTGTTGGCAGTGTTACTATCTTTATCAGTTGTTTCAGAACTGGGAAACCCATACACAGATCAAGGCACAAAAAGAGTTCTCACAGAGAGTGAATGACACCCATTTTTTGTGCCACACACCAAGGCACCCTCATGCATACAGCTTTAAGAACCCAAGCATCGAAAAAAAAAATGCATTGTTTGGGAAATTTCATAAGTATCTCAGCAGTGGTGGAGATTTCAACTCCTCCATGCTCACTCCCTATGCTACTGATGAGTTGATAATAAATGCTGTAGTTAGAGTCTGATCAAGTACTTGGAAGTATTAAAGACCCATTACCTACTTTTCCCCCTTGTCCTTTAATTTCTGTGGTTATAAGTTAATAAACCATGGGAAGATCGTCACCTTGTCATGTTTTCATAATCTGTTCTCCTTGAGTGATTTTAGATAAATGAAGATTATGCATATATCTGGAGACATCAAGGAATAATGTATGTCTTACTTAAATATGGGAACAATTTGCAGATTTAAGACTTTTCATAATGATAGTCCAAAACTAATCTGGTAGGGAATAATTTAATTCCTAAAATATCTTAAGTCACTTGGCAAAGTATAAATTTACTCCATGCAGAAATACTGCTGACTAGCTCCATGCATTAGAAGAACACATGACTTTGTAGCTCAAAGCGAATTAAGAATCCTGATAGCATTTACCCAGGCCACCTAGCAACACCTAGACCTCTGCATCTGAAAAAAAGGTAAACTTAATGTGCCTCCCACTGACCACCAGACACTAGATAAGCCTATATTATAATCTCATCCTAATATTAATAGCAATGATTTAAAAAATCAGAAAACAATGAATTTCAGCACACTCAGGGGCTCCACTTTTCAGTCAACATTAGACAGTAAACACTAATGCCTGTGTGAGACATGCTCCTCAGTACACTGACCATGGGAAATCCAAAGGCAGCATTTCTGAAGGAAAAGTACCTTTCAGAAGGCAGGAAGAAGCAAAGAGGGTAAAGCCCAGGCTAGCAAGTATAGCTTTCCAATAGAGCTGCCCATCTATATCTATCTAAACTTTTTATTATGCAAATAGTATGATAAGGTCCGTGCAATTATTAACATGTTTGATAATTAGCAATTTATGATAATCTGATCTCACCTACATCTTCCCACCACTATCTTCCCACTCTCCACAATGCTTTTATATCACAAATCCAACATTATATTACTTCTGTGTTTTTTTCCCCAATATCTCTAAAAATACTGACTTGCATTTTTTTAAATTGGAATATGATGACAGGATCATGACCAAACCACAAAATTGTCAACATTTCAAATATCTACTCAAAAATTTCTAATTGAAACATTTCCAATTGTCTCATTGCAAAATAAACAATCAGTTTGGTTGAACCAGAATCCAAATAAGTTCCTCCCATTGTGTTTAGTTGATTGGTCTTTTAAGTCTCTTAACTTTATAGATCCTCCTTTCCTGTTTTCAATTTGCCATTCAGATTTATTTGTTTAAAAAGTTAGCTTGTTTGGTCTGTAAAAGTTTTCACAACTTGGATTTTGCTAATTATATCTATAGCAATGGCTTCTGTCTTATTTTACCCTTCACATTTCTAGTGAATTGAAGTTAGAAGTAAAGACTTTACTATAATTAGGGTTGAGGAATTTCCCCCTTCCCCACCCACCCACAAATAATGCCACGATGATATTATGATATTAATATGATTTATCTGATTGTGATGATGATTATACAATTCTTGATGTGATTAAACTATTTAACTACATGATATGCAAATTATATACTAATGCAACTATTTAGAAGAAAGACAAGATAGAACTACAGAAAAAAAGTAGTTTGCAAATTTGTGTGTGAGCTTGATTCTTCTCTCATAAAATGTGCCATCAGCTTTTGCATCCTGGTTGTGGCAGCCATTGATGAGCAGTTCATTGAAGTTGCAAGATTAACACATTTCTTTGTCATCATTGCTTTATTTATCAGCTGGAATACTTAGGTTAAGAAAAAAAATCTCATCAACTATTTGTTACTCAGAAGGGAAGTTAATGCAGAAAAGTTAATGCTTGGTTCCCTTTGAATATTTTCAAAATAATATGCTGGTTCACTTAGAATTCTCCAAAGGATGAACACAGAATCCTCCAAAGGATATATTAATGAGCTAATAGATGTGTTAGCATATCTGCTGTATTTCAATCCATGTTTCACAACGATGATGGTGGTTCTCAAACACGTTCCTCTTTAGCTATTGACAGCTACTTCAGTTTAGGGCCCTAGTCCAGAGTTCCTTAGTTCTAGGAAACATTTGTGGCTTCCTGACTTTCTAGATGACAAGGTATTTCAGCCTCATCTGGACATTCCTGTCTCAAAATCATCTATTTTTCCCATGGAATCCTGGTTCCTTAAAGACAGAAATACTATTGAGAAATCAAATCCTGGGTTTTCGTATTTAGACTGGTCACTGCTTCCTGGGCTTTTCAATGGATTTAGCTAGAAAGGAAACATTTTCTTAAAGAAAATACATGATATTCCCAATTTAACAACAGTATGATAAGACTTTTACTGAATGTTCACTTAACCTTTTAAATCATATATAGATTTTCAGAGGTGGATTATGCAATAGTCAAGGTAAATGTAAGACTGATTTACTAAGTTACACCTTTTTTTTCACCAAACCATGTACTCTATTTCTCTTTTTCTTTTTTTAAGTCAAAAAGTTAATATAATAGGCTTTATGGCCATCCTTTACCAGTTGTCTGCAAATCAGACATTGCTAACATGGGGACTTACTATGATGGCACGAGTCCCTTAGGCAGGTGAAAGATGAGGCCGTGAACCGTTGTACAGCTTACAGTCTTGGAAACTCTGTAGTGCAGTACCCCTCTATCTCATAGAATCACTATGATCCAGTAGCAATGGGTTTCTGGTTTCTTTTATAAGACTATACATTCCATTTTCATTATTAATTAGATGATGACTAAAGACAGTTTTGATTTTACTCCATGTTTTGTTTTCTTTTGCCCATAAGGATATAAATCTCCCTAGTTAGATAGCCAAATTACTGATGTTAAAGTAACTTAAAATAATTGCTTTCTAGGGCTGAGCCCTGGTGGCGTAAGTGGTTGAGTGTGGGACTGTGGCCTGCGGGTTTGGCGGTTCAAATCCAGTGGCTGCTCTTAGGGGCAGCACTGGTAGCTCCCACGACCACCAGAGGGCCTCCCCCCAGAAAAAAATAATTGCTTTCTAAATGCAACTATTAGTTCGCTATTTACATAGCATTATGCCACATCTTACTGTTAATTTTTTTTCATTTGTTTTCAGTTTGTTTCATAATTATGTGATGTGTGCATGGTTTCAAAGTCAAAGCCACAAATGTGGTTTATTTAGGGAACTTTAGTTTTTTTCCCCTCCAACAGTTTTATTGGAATATAATTCATCTATGCAATTCAATAGTTCAATCACACCAAGAAGAATTTTATATTTCTCACTGCAATTAGTTTTAGGACATTTTCTTTATTTGTGTACTCATTGTTATTAGCTACTCCCTGCCCTCACCCCACCAAACTCTCCTGCCTTACCCACAAGGATCTATTAATCCAATTACTGTCTCTATAGGTGTACTTATCCTGGATTGCATATCCAGAAAAATATTGAAAAAGCAAGCAAACAACAATAAAACCTCACAGAAATAACAGAGTAAAACAAATAAAACCTCAATCAAAAAGAAATAAGAAAATGTTAAAAATAGAATACATTTAAATGGATAATAAGGAAGAGCAAATGATAGGGTGCGAAAGTGTAACCTAACTGCATCAGCAACAATCCATTTCCAATGTAGTCTGCGTGTTGGCAAGGATATTTCTGTCCCATCCCTGGTTCTTGGTCAAAGAGGCTCAAGGCACGTAGATTTCCCCTTCATTTTATAAGTTTTCAAAATGGAATCCACTTTAAAATGAATCTAAAAAGGGATCAAATGATAAGACATTACATTTTGACTTAAGAACACCTGTCATCATCGACTTTACAATGCTCTTTGTCTGATAGCATTCGTCAACTATGATCAGAAGAGATTCACTGGAGACTAAATCCCTGTGTGGACCCTACAGGTGGATTTTAGGCTTACACTGTCATTCATTATCTTCTGTGAACCAGGGGTTCACACTTTAAACTCTGATGTAATTTCCCCCTTTATATTTGGATTATATTATTTGCAATCTTTGGATCACACAGGCTGGTGTGCTTCTTCTATGAGAGCTCAGATCATGCCTCACTAAGTTGACTTCTTGTTTGAGAACAAGATGATAACTGGGTTCCATCTGGTGTCTATATACATACTGCTGTATCATTGAGATCTCCAATGATCTCCTTATGAGGGCAATCCATCAAGTCAGATCATACCATAGGAGCCAATTATTCTTAGATTGGGGCTAGAATTAAGTGCAGGCCTAAAATCAATTCACGCATCTAAGGTTTGTATATGTCTCTGGTTCACCTTAGAGACCGCATTGTGATTTTTTTGTAGGAGAATATTATCAATCATACCCTGGAGCATGACTTCCACTGCTATTAAGTCAATGTTAACTTTCAGTGACTCTGCAGGGCACGGTGGAACCACCCTGTGAGTCTCTGAGTCCGAAAATCTTCATGGGAGCAGAAAGCCTCATCTCCTCCCTGTGGAGCTGGCTGGTGGTTTTGAACTGCTGACCTTGAAGTTAGCAGTCCAATATATAACCACTATACATTTGTGGTGTCATTATTTTATCCAGTGGTACAGAATTTGAAACATTGCTTTGAAAAGGAAATTCGTTAAGTATTGGGCAGCTATGAACCACAATAGATGAATTGCTGACTTCTGCAGATTAAACTCTTGATAAGACTCAATGTACACAAACAATGGGGGTTGAGAGGGCAAAGGGAAATTTAAGTTTAATCCCTGTTTCTTTCACCTTGTTCCCTTTTCTATTTAAGGCAACTGTTTCACAAAAGTTTAAAACTTATTCATCCATTTAAAGCAAATACACTCTTCTCCTTTCACATAATGTTAACATTACATAGTTTTTCCTACTTTATCTTCTTAAAACACTTGATAAATGGTCAAGAATTGCAGTTTTCAATATGGATTATAGTATAATGTAAGAAAAAATGTACTTTTCATAAATGGGTCAATAAATAACATAATTGCTGTATTTACTCAAATTTAAGTCATGTTTTCCAGTACACTTTTAATGAAGTATTTGTGGTACAGTTAGATGTCTTGACTGATATTTGGATTGACTTATACTTGAATATATACAGTATAAACAGAAAACTCTGAAGTTATCAAGAATTTTATCTTGCTTGGATCCATGTTCAAGGCTCATGGAAGCAGCAGTCAAGAGATAAGCTACATGTTGCATCAGGTAAATCTTTGTACAAGAGAAATAAGAATGTTACTTTGAAGACGACAATGTGTCTGACCCAACCTATGGTATTTTCAATTGCCTCATAGGACGTGGAAATTGGACATTGAATAAGAAAGACTGAAGAATCAATGTATTTGAATTATGTTGCTGGTGAAGAATATTGAAAGTAGCCCCGACCGCTAAAAGAACAAACACATCCGTGTAGGAAAAAATACACCCAGAATGTTCCTTAGAAGTGAGAATGGTGAGACTTTGTCTCACACATTTTGGACAGGCCAAAAGGAGAGATCAGTACCTGTATGTCAAATAATGACAAGGCTGTGTGTCCTGTTGTATGTATGGCCACTATGAGTGGTAACTGACTCGAAGGCACACAACTGCTTTATATTTTCAATAATATTTACATTGACGTGGTGTGTTCCCTAGGATATGTTTTTGTATATCTTGTCAATAGTCTTCCCCTTTTTTGTGGCCCTTTTTGGAAGATATTATTTTGACTGTCCATAGAATTTTTTCCCTTTAGTTTTCAATCTCCTTTATGGCTTTACATGTTGTAGAAGAGAACCATCAAAATAGAAACCTCATTTGGTTGGGCTGATCTGAGGTCCTCATGTATGTCTCCTGCTTGACTTTTAAAAACCAGTTAAACTACCTGTTTTTCCATACAAAATGAAGACAAGGAAAAAACAGCATGATCCATGAGTGCATACATGAGTCAGAGCATTTTTCTGATTCAGAAGACAGATGGAAGTACTTTAAGGGCATGTGACATCAAAGCAGCCAGCTTCTGGCCAATGAAAATCGATATGATATAATTGGTGCTATGTGCTGCATAGTATTTCACGGGACCTTATAAAATGATGTGACTGATTGTTAAATCTTTTATTCTTGGGTGTAAGATAAAGTGACCAGATTTTAAGTGGGGGTGGGGGGGTGTTGTTCTTGATTAAAAATTTGGTCTATATGGAACAACAAAAATTTTCATAGAATGCAAAAATAGTATTGTAATATATTTATTTTAATTTTAAAATGCCGCGTGATGTTGTTAAATTGTTAAAAAGCGGGACGTCTGGGGCTGAGCCCCGGTGGCAAAAGTGGTTGAGTGCAAGACTGCGGCCTGCGGGCTTGGCGGTTCAAATCCAGCGGCTGCTCTCAGGAACAGCACTGGGTAGCTCCCACGACCACCAGAGGCAGTGATGCC
The DNA here is from genome assembly GCA_004026705.1 of Nesogale talazaci. Classification (NCBI taxonomy): domain Eukaryota; kingdom Metazoa; phylum Chordata; class Mammalia; order Afrosoricida; family Tenrecidae; genus Nesogale; species Nesogale talazaci. The sequence goes on along the minus strand of PVJH01009376.1, from coordinate 2,420 downwards.
CCAAAATAAAAAAAAGCGGGACGTCTTGTCACTTTATGGCCTGACCTTATAGCTCAGTTTCCCAGTCCAAAGTTGGTTTTGGATAGTTTCTCCCCTGTCATTATTATTTTTTTGGGGGGGGGGCATCACTGCTCTCCTGTGGGGGGAATAGGAGGCCCAGCCCCACTGCTGGAATTGAACCTCTGTCCCAGTGGGCCGCAGTCCCGCGCACAGCCACTACGCCACCGGGGCTCAGCCCACTCCCCTGTCATTATTAATATAGGTTATTTCTCCCTTTTAAAATATATTCTAGTTTGGGATAATAAATTCTATGGGCATCTTAGATTTAGAGGTTCAATAAATAATGATAAGTTTCTGTCATGAGCATTGAAAATACTAGGGATATTGCTTTTTGGACACAATTAAAACTTGGGATAACTTCTACATTATCCTGGTTAGGTATTTGGCAGATTCTTCTGCTAAATAGAAATCAGACTATTCTGAGGACTCCTTTAATCCACTAATAAATAATCCTGTAAGCTTTATATATTGTGATTGGTATTTGGCAGATTCTGCTGCTAAGTAGAAATCAAACTTTCCTGAGGACTCCATTAATCCACTCACAAATAATCCTGTAAGCTTTATATATTGTGAGTTGATGTTTACCTAGTGTGGCGGTCATGTACTCATGTCAATTTCATGATTGGGATGTAGGTGTGGAGTCTAGCCTGTTAATCTGGAGATAGTCAATGAAGTCTCTGTGGCCATGGCTTTCTCCTGAGAATTCTGGGAAGTCTTGTGGTATTTCCCAGAGAGACTGGTGTACTGAATCTCGTTCTTGTATACCCAATAGCTAATTTCGACCACTATCATCTCTTGACCCGTATTATTTTATCTGTATTCCTTTCTATTCCCTTGTAAATAAAATTTTAAAGACAAATATCATACATTATATCATTTTCCCTGTATATACTTCACAGTTCTACAGATAAGAAAAATTTAAAAGGACAATCACAATGTATCTACAAAATAGGACTGTAATTCTTTAATACTATCAAATTATATATTTAATATGATATAACCTAAGTGCCAAAATTTTGAATTATCCTAAAAATGCTATTTTAAAATCAGTTTTGCTTAGGTATATTTTGTATCTATTTTTAAGTGTACAGTTAAATGAGTTTTGATAAGTGGATAAAGTCCTTTAGCCACCACCACAATCAAGATATAGAACATTTTCATTATTCAAAAAAGTTGCCTCAGATCGCTTATGGTAAATTCCACTCTCTTCTTCCCTGCTCCAGGCAATAGCTAATTGGTCTTGTATCACTAGAAAATAATTTTGCCTTTTATAAAAACTTATCTCGATGTTCTCATACAGTCTTTTGTGTCTGACATCTTTTACTCAGCATAATGTTTTTGAGACTTATCCGGGTTGTAACTTGCATCAGAAACATTCATTTATAATATTGCATAATATTCCATTGTATGTATGAGCCACATTGTTTATTCATGTTGACAGACATGTGGATTACTTCCAGTGTTTGGACTTTCAACTCCTGTGAACAATCATGTATGAGTTTTGTATGGGTGTATATTTTCATTTCACTTGAGTAAATGTTGTCAGTTGTTGAATCAGCTCTGACTTAAATTTTGGATTGTATGTTAAATGTTTATTTTACTTCATAGGAAACTATCAAAGCCTTTTTCTATGATGAATTTTCACCAGCAATATATCAGAATTCCAGTTGCCCTATATCCTCCCTGACACTTCTTGGAATAATCTTTTAAATTTAACGTATAACAACAAATATTGCTTACTTCTCTCCATGCTTCACAATCCCATTGTTGCACTCACCAGGTCAATGCTCAGTTTTCACTGCCCAAATATGATGTCCTTTCCTAACAAAGGGCCTTTCTCGGTGATTTATTCCAAGTAAGGATGACAAAGTCTTGTCAATTTGCTGTGACTATAAGACAGATTTTCTTGTTCTTCTGAAAAGCTATCAGCATATCCACTCTTCTATGTCAACAACATAATTCCATTTACTTGGGTAAATACTAAGAGTTAAGTTCCTGGTTTGTATGGTTACTGTTTATCTTTATAAGAAACTTTTCCATTTGTATTTTCTAGTGATACAAGACCAATTAGCTATTGCCTGACACAGAGAAGAGAGTGCAATTTACTATAGGCGATCTGAGGCCACTTTTTTGAATAATGAAAATGTTCTATATCTTGATTGTGGTGGTGGCTAAAGGACTTTATCCACTTATTTAACTGAATTTTCACCTGCAGTATATCAGAAGTTTAGTTACTTCATATCCTCCCTGAAACTTATTGTTTGTTTTGGTAATTGTGGTAGTCATAGAGTCTATTGTCAATTTGAGAAGATTAAGAATGAAGGGGTGGAGTTTGGTCTGTCAGCCAGGTTGCAGCATGA
>PVJH01009375.1:52664-79703 GCA_004026705.1 Nesogale talazaci | reverse complement strand
GGCTGCACATCTAAGACCCTCCTGTCCACCCCATCCCTTGCAGACTGCGACTGCAATGCTGCGGGCACCCAGGGCAATGCCTGCCGCCAGGACCCGCAGCTGGGGCGCTGCGTGTGCAAGCCAAGCTTCCAGGGCACCCACTGCGAGCTCTGCGCCCCTGGATTCTACGGCCCCAGCTGCCAGCGTGAGTACAGCCCCCTCCCCACATGGGCGCTGGCACCGGGCCCCTCTGACCGCAGTGTCCCCCACCCTGCAGCATGCCCCTGCTCCAGCCCTGGGGTGGCTGACGGTGACTGTGACCGGGACTCGGGTCAGTGCCACTGCCGGCTGGGCTTCGAGGGGGCCTCCTGCGACCGCTGCGCCCCCGGCTACTTCCACTTCCCTCTGTGCCAGCGTGAGTCTCCCTCCCCGAGCAGGCGTGCCAAGGGGCCTGGGCACCAGCCTGCGCCAGCCCATGACACTGCCACTGCCCCCACAGTGTGCGGCTGCAGCCCCACAGGGACCCTGCCCGGAGGCTGCGATGAGGCCGGCCACTGCCCGTGCCGCCCCGAGTTCGACGGCCCCCACTGTGACCGCTGCCAGGCTGGCTACCACGGCTACCCCGAGTGCCACGGTGAGCTCCGTCCAGAGCGAGGACAGGGTCAGCTTGGTCCTGACCCATGTGCCCTCCGCCTCCCCCCACCACCGCAGCCTGTGCTTATGGCCCCCGGGGCACCCTGGACCTGCTCTGTGGGGTAGTCCTGACCCCAGTGATCCCCCACCCCTGCAGCCTGTGCCTGTGACCCCCGGGGCACCCTGGACCCGCTCTGTGGGGCAGGAGGCGTGTGTCATTGCCGCCCCGGCTACTCAGGCCCTACCTGCCAGACCTGCAGTCCCGGCTTCCACGGCTTCCCCGCCTGCGTCCGTGAGTGCATGGGGAGTGGGGGGAGGGGGGAAGCGTGCAGGCCCCACTGCCCAGTGCCCACCTGCCACCCTCCCGCAGCTTGCCACTGCTCGCCTGACGGCTCCCTGCACACAGCCTGCGACCCCAGGAGTGGCCAGTGCAGCTGCCGGCCCCGCGTGACGGGCCTGCGCTGTGATACGTGTGTGCCCGGCGCCTACAACTTCCCGCACTGTGAAGGTAGGCTGTGTGCGTGTGCCGTGCGTGAGGGCGTCCCCAGGTGACGGTGGGCACTGTGTGTGCGCTGTGCCAGGGACTGCCTGTGCCGTGTGGATCTGTCCGTGGGGCCCACGCGTCTGCTGTGTGGCCAGAGCAGGAGGCACGCCGCCTCTTGCCTGTTCACAGCCAGCACGCGTGGGGACCCCTGGCCTCGGGGTCCTCTGCCAGGACCAGCCCCAGCCTGCTTCTCTCCACAGCTGGCTCCTGTCACCCCGCTGGCCTGGCCCCAGTTCCTGCCGTGCCTGAGGTAAGTCCCGGTCTGCCTGTGGTGGGACAGAGCACCGGGCAGGCTGAAAGCCCCAGGGGGACTGGAGTGCCCAAGGCCCTAGGTGCACTCGGTGTGGGTCAGGACAAATGCCCTCAGCTCCCCTCTTCACTTGTCGGGAAAGAGCAGTGGTCCACACTGACCCTCTGTCTCCTTTTCTCCCAGGCACAGGCTTCCTGTGCGTGCCGGGCTCATGTGGAAGGGCCCAGCTGTGACCGCTGCAAACCTGGGTTCTGGGGGCTCAGCCTCAGTCACCCAGAGGGCTGCACCCGTGAGTCTCTGGAGTGGGAGTTCCAAGGGGCTCCTGGGGACAGGTGGTGGCTGCCCAGAGATCCGGGTGCGAGTAGAGTCTAGTCCCCCTCTGCCCCTCCCCAGGCTGCAGCTGCGACCCCCGGGGCACACTGGGAGGTGTGACAGAATGCCAGCAGGTGAGTCTGGGGGTTGAGAGCTGGGCGTAGGGCTGGGAGGTGGTAGACCACTGCCCAGTCCCACTCCCCTCTTGGCTTCCAGGGCAGCGGCCAGTGCTTCTGCAGGCCCCACGTGTGCGGACGGACATGTGCTACCTGCAGGGACGGCTTCTTCGGGCTGGACCAGGCCAACTACTTTGGCTGCCGCAGTGAGTGCCAGCCCTCTCTGCACCTGCCCTCACTGGGCACTCTCTCAGCCTGGGTTCAGGCACTGGAAGCCGCCGGGGGTGGGAGAGGCGGGGGGATGCCAGGCTGGACATGAAGCAGGGAGACAGCACTGGTCCAACGGGAGCTGATGACCCAAACACCTTCCCCCTTCCGTCTGCACCTCTGCAGGCATCACCAACCCACCTGTACCTTGGTAGGCATCACCAATCCATCCCAGTGCTCTAGCCCCATTCCTGGACTCCCTGCCCTGGGGCGTGGGGTGTGGGGTGGATGGAGCAAATGGGAGGGGCCTCCTTAGGCTGACTGGCCCCTACCTCCTGCAGGCTGCCACTGTGATGTGGGGGGTGCCCTGGGCCAGGGCTGTGAGCCTCGGACTGGCGCCTGCCTCTGCCGCCCCAATACGCAGGGCTCCACCTGCAGCCAGTGAGCACCTCCCACAATGGGTGGGGAGGGATGGGGTGGGGGGTGTGCAGCAGAGGGCTGCTGACCCCGACCTCCGCCCTGGGACTTGCCTGCCTTCCAGGCCGGCACAAGACCACTACCTGCCCCACCTGCACCACCTGCGCCTGGAGCTGGAGGAGGCCACCACGCCCGAGGGCCACGCCGTCCGCTTTGGCTTCAACCCCCTGGAGTTCGAGAACTTCAGCTGGAGGGGCTACGCGCAGATGGCCCCCATCCAGGTGGGCCCCACCCGGCCTGCCCGGGGCTCTGCCCTGTGGCTGAGGGCGGCGAGGGGCCACCCAGCTGGGTATGGGGAAGGTAACCCAGCTTCCCACCCCTGCCCCGTCCAGCCCCGGATCGTGGCCAGGCTGAACGTGACCTCCCCAGACCTCTTCCGGCTGGTCTTCCGATACGTCAACAGGGGCCCTGCCAGCGTGAGCGGCCGCGTCTCTGTGCTTGAACAGGCCGAGTTTGATACCTGCACCAACTGTACGTGAGCCCTCCACCCCGACACTGCACCCTGTCACTGCTCTGCCCCTCCACCCCCGCCCATCTCCAGTCCAAGCTCCATCACTGACCTATCATTCAACTTCCCTGACCCCAGACCCCGGCCTCCAGCCCCTCCCACCCTGTCTCACCCCCACTGCCTTGTGGGGCCTAAGTGTGTGGGGGCTCTCAGCCTGGAGGTGGCCTGGGTCTCATGCGCCCCCCTCAATCCCCCCCAGGTACGGAGCAGAGTCAGAGTGTGACCTTCCCGGCCAGCACCGAGCCAGCCTTTGTCACAGTGCCCCAGAGGGGCTTTGGGGAGCCCTTTGTGATGAACCCCGGCACCTGGGCTCTGCTGGTGGAGGCCGAAGGGGTGCTGTTGGTGAGACAGGGTGGGACCCTAGGGACGAGCGGACCAGGCAGGGGCCACCTCCCCGTGGAGGCCACCAGCCTGTCCCCTCCCTGTCCGTGCCCAGGACTACGTGGTTCTGCTGCCCAGTGCCTACTACGAGGCTGCCCTCCTGCAGCTGCCTGTGACCGAGGCCTGCACCTACCACCCCACCAGCCAGCTTGCCTCGGAGAAGTGAGGGCCCCACCAGGCGGGTGTGGGGTCCCCTGGGCACCCGGTGCCTCTCATGCTGACACCCCCCTCCCCCATGTGGCCCCAGCTGCCTCCTCTACGCCCACCTTCCGCTGGATGGCTACCCCTCAGCCTCTGGGTCCGAAGCTCTGTGCCACCAGGACAACAGCCTGCCTCAGCCCTGCCCCTCGCAGCAGCTCAGCCCCGCTCACCCGCCGCTGGCCACCTGCCAGGGCAGTGACGTGCGTGTCTGGGCCCCTGGGGGAGGTCCTGGCCGCCCCCTCGGGGTTCGCACTGAGGTTGTGGGTGCTACTACGCCTGGCCTGCTCATCGCCTCGGGTCCCTAGGGACGAGGAAGAGGGGGCTCTGGGGAGGCAGGGGGGCCCGGGACAGCAAGGACCCTGCAGCAGAGGGCAGGAAGGTACAGAGGGCTCTGGGCCCACGCTGATGGGCGTGGGTGTCCTGCAGGTGGACGTCCAGCTTCAAGTGGCAGTGCCTCAGCCAGGCCGCTACATGCTGGTGTTGGAGTACGCCAATGAAGATGCCCCCCAGGAGGTGGGGGTGGCTGTGCATAGCCCCCAGCAGCCCCCCCAGCAGGGCATGCTCACCCTTTACTTCTGCTCCTACAGGTTGGTGGGGGCACCCTGGGCTCCATGGGGAAGGGTGGGGAGTTTGCCTGACTGCCCCCCCCCCCGCCCCCACAGCACCCTGTGCCGAGGCACCCCCGTGGACACCCAGCATCACCTGGCCTTCTTCTACCTGGACACCGAGGCCAGCATCCGGTTGACAGCGGAGCAGGCACATTTCTTCCTGGTAAGACTCGACCCCCATCTGCCGGCCCTGGGCCCCTTTCCCATCTGCCCCCAAAGGGCTCGCCCACTCTGGAATGTTCGTGTACACCTGTGGTGCGCCCACCCCTGGGAGACGGACTGGGAGACGCTGGGGTCTGGGCCCCTTTCTCCTCCTTGCAGGGCCCTGCTCCACCCTGGCCGCCTCTGCCTGTGTGTGTCCTGCAGGCACTCCCTCACACTGGACTGGGCATCACGCAGATTGCCCCCCCCCCCCCCCCACACACACACAGTCTGTCCCCTGAGCCTCCTGGAGAGATGGGGGCGGGGGGTGCCTTCAGACAGGGCAGTAGTTTGCTGGGATCCGACTGCCTCAGGTCTGAGCTGCGGGCCTGAGGGGCATGGGAGCTCAGTGGCGCCTTCCCTGTGCCCAGCACCGCGTCACCCTGGTGCCCGCGGAGGAGGCCAGCGTGGAGTTCCTGCAGCCCCAGGTGCACTGCATCAGCCGCCATGGCGCCTTTGGAGCCGGCAGGTACTGGGAGGCCTGGGGCGGATGGGAGGGGCCTGAGGACGCCGCCCCACCTGGCTGAGCTGACCGCCTGTCCGCAGTGCTGCCTGCCTGCCCTCCCGTTTCCCAAAGCCGCCCCGGCCCATCGTCCTCCGAGACTGCCAGGTGCTGCCCCTGCCACCCGACCTCCCCCTGACCCACTCGCAGGACCTGACGCCGGGTGCGCCCCCCGCCGGGCCTCAGCCTCGGCCCCCCACCGCCGTGGACCCCGACGCCGAGCCCACCCTGCTGCATCACCCCCAGGTGCGGCCCTGGCAGGCAGCCCCGGCCCCGCCCCGCCCGCCCGGCGTCTCTCACCGGATTCTCCTTCCAGGGCACCGTGGTCTTCACCACACAAGTGCCCGCCCTGGGCCGCTACGTCTTCCTGCTGCACTGCTACCAGCCGGCGCACCCCACCTTCCCCGTGGAGGTGCTGGTGAACGGGGGCCGCATCTGGCATGGTGAGTGTTTGCCGGCCTGCCTCTCTGCCCGTCCCACAGAGTCCCCACTGCACTGCCTCCCCCCTCCCCCGGTCTTCTGTAGAGCCTGGCTGAAGGCTGGGAGTTGGGACGTGGTTTGGAGGGAAGCGCCTGACATGTCCTCCTGCCCCAGGCCAGGCCAATGCCAGCTTCTGCCCCCATGGTTACGGCTGCCGTTCCCTGGTGATGAGCGAGGGCCAGCCGGTGCTGGACGTCACTGACAACGAGCTGACCGTGACCGTGCGTGTGCCTGAGGGCCGCCGGCTCTGGCTGGTGAGTGATCCCCCCCCTCCCGTCCCCTGCCTGCTAAGAGCCTGCAGCCTTTGGGGATCCCAGGCCAACTGTGGGGTCCTGAGGGACTTCCGGGACCCCTGACCTCGTCCTGGAGGAGAGGGTGAGCCCCGAAGGAAGGGAGCGGGAGGGAGAAGGGGTCGCCAGCCAACCCCCTCAGGACTGCCTTCCGCCACCCCTGTGCTCCACCACCCCGGCCAGATTCCTGGGAAGCCTCAGGGGGGAGGGCGGCGTGGCACCTGGACACTGTGGGCAGCCTGCTGCTCTGCTGGTGCCGGGCTGCAGGAGGTGACAGGCCTGTCCCCCAGGACTATGTGCTGGTGGTCCCCGAGGACACGTACACCTCCAAGTACCTACAGGAGGAGCCCCTGGACAAGTCCTACGACTTTATCAGCCACTGCACCACCCAGGGCTACCATATCAGGTGCGTGGGCCTGGGCAGGGCTGAGGGCCAAAGAGGGCGCCCGTGGCCCCCCAGCCAGGCCCTGTCTCACTACTGCCCCCCACCGCAGCCCCTCCAGCTCATCCCCCTTCTGCCGGTCCGCCGCCATCTCCCTGTCCCTCTTCTACAACAATGGGGCGCAGCCATGTCGCTGCCACGAAGTGGGCGCCACTGGGCACACATGCGAGCCCTTTGGGGGACAGTGCCCCTGCCGTGCCCACGTCATCGGCAGAGACTGCTCCCGCTGCGCCACCGGCTACTGGGGGTTCCCCCACTGCAGGCGTGAGTGACCGGCCTGGGGCTAGAGGGGGTGCTGCATGCGGGAAGGGCAGGGCCCAGCAGGGGGCTGCGATCTGATCTGCCTCACCCCCGCCAGCCTGCGACTGTGGCGCCCGCCTCTGTGACGAGGTCACGGGGTCCTGCATCTGCCCCCCGCGCACCCTGCTGCCCGACTGCGTGGTCTGCCAGCCCCTGACCTTTGGCTGCCACCCGCTGGTGGGCTGTGAGGAGTGCAACTGCTCCCGCCCCGGGGTCCAGGAGCTCACGGACCCCAGCTGCGACGTGGACAGTGGCCAATGCAGGTGCGCCCGGGCGCTCCCTGGAGGCACCAGCCCCCCTCCCCAGACTCGGGCGCCGGCTGGGCGGCCTGATGGGCTGGGGGTGCGCACTCACCCACCAGCCGGCGCTCTGCGCAGGTGTAGACCCAATGTGGCCGGGCGCCGCTGTGACACGTGCGCCGCAGGCTTCTACGGCTACCCCAGCTGCCGGCCCTGCACCTGCCAGGAGGCAGGCACCGTGCCCGGCGTGTGCGACCCGCTCACCGGCCAGTGCTTCTGTAAGGTGAGGGCCTGCAGTTGCGGAGCGGGGGCGGGGCCAATTCGGGGCTTCCTGGGGGGGCGGGGCCGGGCATGCAGCCGCCAGATGCCCGGTCCCTTCGTACGCGCAGGAGAACGTGCAGGGCCCGAGGTGCGACCAGTGTCGCCTGGGCACCTTCTCGCTGGACGCCGGCAACCCTAAGGGCTGCACTCGCTGCTTCTGCTTCGGGGCCACGGAGCGCTGCGGGAGCTCTCCGCACAGCCGCGCCCAGGTGAGAGGCTGTCCACCCGAGGGGCGGGGCTCGTGGGAGGGGCTAGGGGCGGGTTCCAGGTGAGCAGAGGTGGGGGCGCGTTGTGAGCTGCAGGGCGGTGGCGGGGCAGGGGGGATGGACCTGGCTTGGAGGGCCGCACGGGTGGCCCCGGGCACTCCCGCACCCTCCTCCCGCGGGCTGCTGCCCCCGCAGTTCGTGGACATGGAGGGTTGGACGCTGCTGAGCGGGGACCGACAGGTGGTGCCCCACGAGCGGAGGGCGGACGCGGAGCTCCTGCATGCCGACCTGCGACACGCTCCCGAGACGCCCTCGGAGCTGTACTGGCAGGCCCCGCCCTCGTACTTGGGGGACCGGGTGAGTGCCACGGCCAGGCAGTATACCCCGGGGGCGCAGAAGGTTGGGGACCCAGGCATCGGAGGAGTGGTGTGGGTGTCAGTGTGTGGGGGTGAAGGCAGGCCCTGAGGGGAACTCCCAGGACCATTGGCTCCAGTTGGAAGAGGGTACCTGATCGGGGCAGGGAGACTCTTAGAGGATCAGGCCTGGCTGCAGCAGGGAGCCTGGCCGTGAGGAGGGCCTGGTGCGGATGATGGGGGGAGCCAGGGGGATGCCAATGGGAGTGCCAGCCCCGCTCCTGCCTCCAGGTGTCCTCCTACGGGGGCATGCTCCGCTACCAGCTGCACTCAGAGACCCAGCGGGGGGACGTCTTCATCCCCACGGAGAGCCGGCCGGATGTGGTTTTGCAGGTGGGCAGTATGGCTGAGTGGGGTGAGGGTCAGCCCAAGGCCAGTCCTCACCACACCTGCCTGCCTCCCCAGGGCAACCAGATGAGTGTCACCTTTCTCGAGGCTGCTTACCCGCTGCCTGGCCACCCTCACCACGGGCAGCTGCAGCTGGTGGAGGTGGGTATGCCCTGACTCCAGGGGGGATCTGGGTCCAGGCCCAGGGGAGGGAGGGTGGGCCTCTTTGTGCCAGACTCCTGACCACGCTGTCCTCAGAGGTGGGGTTCAGCGGCCCTGGGCCCCGCGCCTGCTGTTGCTGCTCTCTGTCATGCTTCCTGCGGCCTCACGATGCCTGGTTGAACCCCGAGATCACATTCACGCCAAATCGCCGATTGTTCCCTATGTGGCTGGCATTTCTGTGCCTAGAATTTAGAATACTTTTTCTCAAGTCAGAATGGACTCCCAGCGGCCCCCATAAGACAGGGTAAAGTTGTTGTTCTGGGTTTCTGAAACATTTTAACTTTTTTTTCCCCAGTGATGTTATTGGGGGCTCTTCCAGCTCTTACAACATTCCATACTTCATTTGTTTGTTTGTTTTTTGTTTTGTTTTTTTTTTGTTTTGGGGCATCACTGCTCTCCGGTGGTGGGAGTAGGAGGCCCAGCCCCACTGCTGGAATTGAACCTCCGTCCCAGTGGGCCGCAGGCCCGCGCACAACCACTACGCCACCGGGGCTCAGCCCTCCATACTTCATTTGTATCAGGCACATTTGTACACATGTTGCCATCTTCATTTCCCAACATTTTCTACTTGAGCCCTTGATATAAGTTCTCCCCCCCTTTTTTTTTTAAAATAAATCATTTTATTGAGCCTTAACTCTTCATAGGAATATGTAACCTCCTCTGGTGGGTCTGAACAGTTGACATTGTGGTTGGCAGTTTAGTGAGTAGCCCACCATTTACCTACGTGCCTGTGTATGTTTGTATGCACATGTGTGTCCACACTGGAGCTTGTCAGTGGCGTGAGACAGGGACCCAGGGCTTGTCCACACACTCACCGGTTTCTCCACCACCTGCGTACCACTGCTCTCTCCCACTTCCCTCCGTGTGAGGGGCGGCTTCCTTCTGGGCGCCCTGCCTTGTGCTGCAGCTGGGCTGACCCCCTGAAGTCTGTCCTCTCCTGCCCCTGGCTCGCAGGGGAACTTCCGGCACACCGAGACGCACAACGCCGTGTCCCGGGAGGAGCTGATGATGGTGCTGGCTGGCCTGGAGCAGCTGCAGATTCGAGCCCTCTTCTCCCAGATCTCCTCCGCTGTCTCCCTGCAGCGCGTGGGGCTGGAGGTCGCCCAGCCAGGGGGCGGCGGGCCACCAGCCAGCAGCGTGGAGCTGTGCATGTGCCCTGCCAACTATCGTGGGGACTCGTGCCAGGTGAGGTCAGGCCAGGGGGGGGCGAGTCCGACACCCCTTGCCCCCCTCATGTCTTCTTCCTCCACCGGTGCCCACGCCCGCTCACCTCCAGAGCAGCCTGGGTCTGCTCACCCAGCACTTAGCCTCGAGGGCCCCACTGTCCACTCTGCGTGGCACCTGCTGCTGGTGCAGTCAGGGTGAATGGTCGTCAGACTGAGGGGTTCGAAGGAGATGGGAAGCCCAGTTCACAACATGGGGGCTGTGTGACTGTGGGGGCTAGGGGATGGCGGAGGGTTGTGGCCAGCACCGTGGGCAGGACCAGGAGTTGGAAGTGGCCTTGTCTCCCCCTGTTGCCTCAACCCTGCTCACCGGCCACCCTTCTGCCCTCAGGAGTGTGCCCCTGGCTACTACCGGGACACCAAGGGTCTCTTCCTGGGTCGGTGTGTGCCCTGCCAGTGCCACGGCCACTCGGATCGCTGCCTGCCCGGCTCGGGCGTCTGCGTGGTAAGAGGGCCCTGGGAGCTGCCTTCGGGGTCACGGGAGGGTTGAGGTCTGGAGCGGGCGGCCCCCTCAGTGGCCCATCCTCCCAGGGCTGTCAGCACAACACCGAGGGCGACCACTGTGAACGCTGCCGCCCTGGCTTCGTCAGCAGCAGTCCCGAGGGACCCGGAGCCCCCTGCACCAGCTGCCCCTGCCCGCTGGCCGTGCCCTCGAACAAGTGAGTGAGGGACCTGGACGCCCTCAGCAAGGTCCTGGGGGCAGGACACAGGCCGCGGGGGGTGGGGTGGGGGTGCAGTGGAGCCCTGCACACCTCGTGCCCAGAAGGGTGCCAAGCGGGGTCCCGGCTGCCCTCTGATTGCAGCTTCGCCGTGGGCTGTGTCCAGCGGGGCGGCCGTTCCCAGTGCCTCTGTAAACCCGGCTATGCGGGCGCCTCCTGTGAGCGGTGAGTGGGGGGGCGGCGGGCTGGGCCATGCGGGGTCCACGCTGGTGCCTGGCTGGGGGGCTGACGCCACGCCCTTCTCGCCCCCGCCCCCCAGCTGCGCGCCCGGCTTCTTCGGGAACCCGCTGGTGCTGGGCAGCTCGTGCCAGCCCTGCGACTGCAGCGGCAACGGGGACCCCAACATGCTCTTCAAGGACTGCGACCCGCTCACGGGGGCCTGCCGCGGCTGCCTGCGCCACACCACGGGGCCGCGCTGCGAGACCTGCGCCCCCGGCTTCTACGGCAACGCCCTGCTGCCGGGCAACTGCTCCCGTAGGCGCAGCGGGCAGGGCACAGGGCGGGCTCTGGGGCGGGGCGGGGCCCTGGGGAGAGCCGAGCTGAGCCCCCCTCTGCCCCTGCAGGGTGCGCCTGCTCCCTGTGCGGGACGGAGGCCTGCGACCCCCGCAGTGGACACTGCCTGTGTAAGCCGGGCGTGGGCGGCAGGCGCTGCGACCGCTGCCAGGTAGGCCCCTGCCCAGGAGCGGGGGGGCCCTGGGGCCAGGAGAGCACGACTGAGTGTTGTCCTGCCCCCAGGAAGGACACTTCGGCTTCGAGGGCTGTGAGGGCTGCCGCCCCTGTGCCTGCGGACCCACTGCTGAAGGCCCCGAGTGCCACCCCCAGACGGGGCAGTGCCGCTGCCCGCCGGGCGCCGGGGGACCCCAGTGCCAAGAGTGTGCCCCTGGCCACTGGGGGGTCCCCGAGCAGGGCTGCAAACGTGAGTGGGTAGAGAGGCCAGTGGGGAGCTGGGGGAGGGGAAGCCTGTGCAGGAACCAGGAGCAAACACCCTGACCCCTGGGCCCCGCGCCCCACAGGCTGCCAGTGTCTGACGGGTCACTGTGACGTGCACACGGGCCGCTGCTCCTGCCCCCCTGGGCTCAGTGGGGAGCGCTGTGATGTCTGCAGCCACCAGCACCAGGTGCCCGTGCCCAGCAGGCCTGGGAGCCACGGCGTCCACTGCGAAGGTCTGACCTCAGAACCCGCCCCAGCCCCCCTGACCCCAGCGCTTCCCCAAGGCACCTCCATTCCTGCTGACCCGCCCTTCCTCACACTTCCCCATCCACTGTACTCAGCCCAGTGGCCATGAGAGGACACACTGTGTCCCCTTCCCACGGTGGCCCCTGCCCCCTGGCCCTGTGCCAATCCTGGAGCCCGTCCATAGGTCCTTGGCCTCAGCCCCTCATCCTGGCTGACCTTGAAGCCCCTAACTGACTCAATGGCCCCCTATCCCTGGTCTCCTGACCCGGCTGACACCCCACCCCCCGCAGTGTGTGACCACTGCGTGGTGCTGCTGCTGGACGACCTGGAGCAGGCCGGCTCCCTCCTCCTGGCCATTCGGGAACAGCTGCGCGGCCTCAACGCCAGCTCGGCCGCCTGGGCCCGGCTGCACCGCCTCACCGCCGCAATGGCTGAGCTCCAGGTCTGGTCCGCTTGTGGCACTCCCTGCCCCTCCTCCTGGCCAGGCCCCCCTCCCTAAACCCTCCCCGTCCCTCCCCCAGGGCCAGCTCCGGAGCCCTGCAGGCCCCCGCCACGAGGCCACGCAGCAGCTGGAGACGCTGGAGCGGCGGCTCGGGCACCTGGAGCAGGACACGCAGCGACTGGGTGGCCAGGCAGGAGCAGGCCTCATGGGGACCCCCTGGGTTTTTCTGCTCCAGGGTTTCATGGGGATGCTGGGGCTCCCTGACAGGTCCCCCAGAAAACAATCCTGAGGAAGCTCTCCCCATCCCCTGAAGCTCCCCATCCTGCTTTCAGTCCCTCACTCTTCTGCAGAGCCCCATCCTGGCTGAAAGCTGAAAGCCCCTCTGCCCACAGGCCTCGGGGGCCCGGGAGCAGGCAGGCCAGATCCTGGAAAGCACCCAGGCCACCCAGCGCCGGACACAGGCGCTGCTGGCCACCATCCAGGCAGTGGCTGGAACCCTGAATGGTAGGGGCTTCTGTGTGGACAGAGCTGGGCCTCTGGGGGTGGGAGCCGATGTGCTTGGGGTAGCAGGCAGCAGGCTCCACGGCAGCCAGCCCCCCAGCTCTGGACTCCAAGACTTAGCGGGGAAGTCATGCTTAGTTATGTCCACCTATCTAAGGTCTGGGGGGTCTGAGGCTCTGCCCTCCTGCCCACCTGCAGAGCTCATGGACCAGATGGGCCGTCTGTCCCCAGCCAACGCCTCTACCCCATCGGGCGAGCAGGTGGGGCGAACGCTGGCCGAAGTGCAGAGGCTTCTGCGGGAGATGCGGGCCCAGGACCTGGGGGCGCCACGGGCAGCAGCCGAGGCTGAGTTGGACGAGGCCCAGAGGAGTGAGTGGGTGGCTGGGCCGGGGTGGGCACAGGGCCTGGGCGGGGATCTGGACGAACCCTCACCCCGCGCCGGCGTCCTGGGCAGTGCTCAGCCGAGTACAGGAGCAGATGAGCGGCCCCTGGGAGGAGAACCAGGCGCTGGCCGCCCGCGCCCGGGAGCAGCTGGCCCAGCACGAGGCCGGCCTCATGGACCTGCGGGAGGCTCTCAACAAGGCCGTGGGCACCACCCTGGAGGCAGAGGGGCTGAACAGCCGCAACCTGGAGCGCCTGGAGGAGGCCCTGGTAAGGGTGGGGGTCAAGGGCATCCCTACCCCCCATCTTATGCCCCACCCTCCCCTGCTGCTCCCTGCCCTCCCGAGCGTCACTCTCGTGTGCTGTGTCTGGCTCCAGCGGCGGAAGCAGGAGTTGTCTCGGAACAACGCCACGCTGCAGGACACCCTACAGGCTGCCTCCGCCACCCTGGCCAGCATCTCCGGTCTACTGCGGAGCATGGACGAGGCTAAGGAGGTGCACACCCACCCCTGCCGCCAACGGCTCCCCGGGGCCATAAAGGGGGCTCCTGTGAGGGGCAGACCGGGTGGGTGGGGGAGCAACCGGTGCCCACTGAGCTGAGCCTCCTGCCCCCCACCCCCCACCCCCTTGCCCAGGAGTATGAGCGCCTGGCTGCCGGCCTGGACGGGGCCCGGACACCACTGCTGGAGAAGATGCGGGCCTTCTCCCCAGCCAGCAGCAAGGTGGGCGTGGTGGAGGCCGCCGAAGCCCATGCACAGCGGCTGGACCAGCTAGCCAGCAATCTGTCCAGGTGTGCAGGCTCGTGGGGAGGCGGGGGAGGGGGGAGAGGTAAGTACCATCAGGAAAAAAGCTGGCAGGGGTGCCAGCACTGCAGAAAGTCTGCTTGGATTAGCAGTAGGTGGCATAACGGGCTGTGTGGGAGTCACCACCAGGCATCAGCTGTAGAGGGTCTGAGGTTGGCGGGAGGATTCGGAAGCATACACACTCACATTCTCACTCTCACATACACTCCGTCACAATCATGCACAGCACACAGCCGTGCACTCACTCACCTCTCAGTCGTGCACACAGACACGTCTCACACTCACACACACACCCTCTGCCACCCCCTGCCCTTCTGGGCCACAGCATCATCGCCGGCATCAACCAGGACCGGGTCATCCAGAGGGCCATCGAGGCTTCCAACGCCTACTCCAGCATCCTACAGGCCGTGCAGGACGCCGAGCTCGCCGCTCGGGAAGCCCTGCTCGAGGGCAGTGACGCCTGGGTGGTAAGTCACAGCTGGACGGCACCCCGCCTCTCGGGGCAAGGAGCCTGCCGGGTGACCCCACTGTCCTGTGTCTGTAGACGGTGGTGCAGCAGGGCCTGGCAGCTGGGGCCCGTGAGCTGCTGACCAATAGCAGCAGCCTGGAGGAGGCCAGCCTGGGCGAGCAAAGGCGTCTGGACCGCAGTGAGTGCAGGGTGGGGGTGGGGGCTCAGCAGTGCAGGGTCCTGCCGGGTGTCTTGCCTGTCATTGGGGGGGGGGGGGTTCTGTAAAACCGTGTGGGTGCCTGCCACACGTAAGTGACCCCTCCCTTGCAGTACAAGCTACCCTGCGGGGGGCCGGGAGCCAGCTCAGAGACATCCAGGCCAGGAAGGAGCAGCTGGCGGCCCAGATCCGGGACACACAGGCCATGCTAGCCATGGACACTGGTACGAGACCCACTCGACCCCCCGTCCAGTCGGTCCACTGGGACACTGCCTGGGACGTCGTCCAGGGGCCTGGTGACTTGGTAGTGTTCAGGCGGTGCAGTCTGCAGAGCGGCCGGCTGATGGGACCGTGGGGGCCAAGGCTCCCGGTGCCATCTGGGCAATGGGGAGGGTCTCTTGGTGGGGTGGGTTTGTAGCCTCGATGGCTGTTTGTCCACCCTCGGAGAGGCCGTTCCCATGTGACCACGTCCCTCTCCACTCCCTGTAGATGAAACAAGCAAGAAAATCGCCCACGCCAAGGCCGTGGCCACCGAGGCCCAGGACACAGCCAGGCGTGTCCAGTCCCGGCTCCAGGACATGCAGGACAACCTGCAGAGGTGGCAAGGCCAGTTTGGGGGCCTGCGGGGCGAGGACCTGGACGAGGCGGTGCGCGACGCTGGCCGCTCAGGTGGGCGCCCTCTGCGGGGGGCTCGGGGCACACCTGGTCTGTGCTGGCCGCTGGCCTTGGAGCAGGTGTGCGGGGGACCTCCTGAGCCAGGCAGGGGTGGCCGGCCTTCTCAGGACCACTTCCCACTGCAGTGTCGACCCTGGAGAAGACGCTGCCGCAGCTGCTGGCCAAACTGAGCCAGCTGGAGGGCCGGGGGGGCCACAATGCCAGCCTGGCTCTGTCTTCCAGCATTGCGAGAGTGCGCCTGCTCATAGCTCAGGCCCGGGGGGCCGCCAACAAGGTAGGCAGGGCCGGGGGTAAGGTGGGGAGGCGTGAGGACACCCTGGGATGCCGACAGGCTGCTGGGCTCTAACCCAGGTCAAGGTGCCCATGAAGTTCAACGGGCGTTCAGGGGTGCAGGTGCGCACGCCCCGGGACCTGGCCGACCTGGCCGCCTACACCTCCCTCAAGTTCTACCTGCAAAGCCCAGAACCCGCGCCCGGCCACTCCGCTGGGGACCACTTTGTGCTGTACCTGGGCAGCCGACAGGTAGGGCGGGTCGCCGCGAGGCCTCCGGGTGGGCTGGAAGGGTCCCTGGCCTGCTGCCTCACAGAGCCCCACCCACAGGCCAGAGGCGACTACATGGGCGTGGCTCTGCGGGACCAGAAAGTGCACTGGGTCTACCGCCTGGGGGAGGCGGGGCCCGCGTCCCTCAGCATTGATGAAGACATCGGGGAGCAGTTTGCCACCATCAACATCGACAGGTGCTCCCAGCGCCCTGACCCTGTCCCTGCTCTGCCCTGGTGCCCGCCCTGCCCTGCCCGGGCCCCGCCGCAGCGCACAGGTTTCCGTGGCGCACTGCCGCAGCTCTGACCGCCCTGCCCCTGCCCTCAGAACCCTCCAGTTTGGCCACATGTCCATCACGGTGGAGAAACAGATGGTCCACGAGACAAAGGGCGACATAGTGGCCCCGGGGCCCGAGGGACTGCTCAGCTTGCGGCCCGATGACTTTGTCTTCTACGTGGGCGGCTACCCCAGCAACTTCACGGTGAGCCTGCCGGCCTCCATGTCTGGGCAGCCCTTCCTGGCGTTCAGCTGTAGCCCCACCCGCTGCAGTCTGAACTTCCTGGGGGGCTTGCCCTTCGTGGGGAACCCTCCTCGCCGCCCCTGACTCTGTGGTGCCTACAGCCCCCCGCGCCTCTCCGCTTCCCGGGCTACCGCGGCTGCATTGAGCTGAGCACGCTGAACGAGCGGGTGCTCAGTCTGTACAACTTCGAGAGGACCTTCCGCCTGGATACGGCCGTGGACAAGCCGTGCGCCCGGTACGTGGACCTGCTCGCCCTCCCTGCCTGCCTGCCAGCCCTCCGCGCCCTGGCCGGCCTTCCCCCACGGCTCACTCTGCCCCGACGCGCAGCTCCAAGTCTACGGGCGACCCCTGGCTCACAGACGGCTCCTACCTGGACGGCTCCGGCTTCGCGCGCATCGCCTTCGAGAGCCAGATCGGCACCACCAAGCGCTTCGAGCAGGAGCTGCGGCTCGTCTCCTACAACGGGGTGGTCTTCTTCCTGCAGCACCAGGCACGGCGTCCCGCCCACACGATACCGCCGGCCACTCACCGCCCTGGCCCCGCCCACCGAGGCCCCGCCCAACCAGTACAGCCAATCCACGCTAGCACTCACCCCGTACTGGCCCTGCCCACTCCCCGAGGCCCCGCCCACCAGCGTGCAGCCTATCCACCCCACCAATCCCCTGGACGGATGTTTTCCGTGCTGACCACGCCCATCCCCCCAGGGCCAGTTCCT
Source organism: Nesogale talazaci (assembly GCA_004026705.1). Lineage (NCBI taxonomy): Eukaryota > Metazoa > Chordata > Mammalia > Afrosoricida > Tenrecidae > Nesogale > Nesogale talazaci. The sequence goes on along the minus strand of PVJH01009375.1, from coordinate 63,184 downwards.
GTGCCTGGCAGTACTCCAGGGCCGCCTGGTGCTCCTCTATGACTTTGGCGAGGGCCTGAAGCAAGCCACTCCCTTACCGCCCTCTCCGCCCACACTGACTGTGGCCAGCAAGGCGGTGAGGCCCTGGGCCAAGCCTGGCGGGGCGGGGGGCGGGGGGCGTGGCACCGAGCCTGCCTGACGGCTCGGGCTGGCACTGTCCAGGTCCAGGTGTTCCTGCTGGGTGGTCCCCAACGCAAGCGGGTGCTGGTGCGCGTGGAGCGGGCCACGGTGTTCAGCGTGGAGCAGGAGAACTCTCTGGAGCTCGCCAGCGCCTACTACCTAGGGGGCGTGCCGCCAGACCTGCTGCCTCCCAGGTGAGCCTGCCCCGCTCCGGGACCCCCCCCCCCCCCCCACCTTGCTTGCGCTCCTCCATGCTAACCCTCTCTCCCTGCCCCTCACCCCTTAGCCTGAGGCAGCTCTTCCCCACTGGAGGGTCTGTCCGAGGCTGCGTCAAGGGCATCAAGGCGCTGGGCAAGTACGTGGACCTGAAGAGGCTGACCACCACGGGCATCAGTGCCGGCTGCACAGCTGACCTCCTGGTAAGCCGCTGGCTGCCCCCCCTGCCCACCCGTCCCGAGACCCCGGGTACTCAGAGTCGCCCTCCCTGCAGGTGGAGCGGGCCATGACCTTCCACGGCCACGGCTTCCTGCCCCTGGACCTCCCCGACGTGGCCCCCCTCACAGGCGACGTCTATGCCGGGTTCGGCTTCCGAACCCTTCAAGACAACGGCCTGCTCTTCTACCGTGCCTCCCCGGTTTGTCCCTGCTGGCACGCAGTGCCTGGCCCCACCCCATGAGTGATTTTCCTTCCCCCTCTGACGCCCACCTGTTTGATGCCACCAAACAGGGAGCCCCTAGTTTGACTCCATGCCTCCCTCATCCGACCCCAAGCCCCCGCCTCTGCAGCAGTTCCGGTGGCCCTGGGCAGGCCCACTGATCTGGACACTGTCCCCAGGATGGCCTGTGCCAGGTGTCCCTGCAGCAGGGCCAGGTGACGCTCAAGCTTATGAAAACAGAGCTGAAATCGCAGGGGGGCTTGGCCGATGGGGACCCCCACTACGTCGTCTTCTACAGCAATGCCACAGGGTGAGTGTGACTTCCTGGGGTGCCCGGTCTCCTGGGGCCAGGTGGGTAGGGAGCAGGGACTCACCACCCCATTGCCCAGGGTCTGGCTCTATGTGGACGACCAGCTGCAGCAGATGAAGCCCCGCCGGGGACCATCCAGCGGACCCCAACTGCAGCCAGAAGGACCCCCACGCCTCCTCCTGGGAGGCCTGCCGGAGCGTGGAATGTTCCGCAACTTGAGCGGCTGCATCAGCAACGTCTTTGTGCTGCGGTGAGTGAGTGGCAGGGCTGAGCCGTGGCAGGGCAGGGTGAGCTGAGCAGACTCGTTCCCCGCCATGACCCTGCACCTCCCACAGGCTGCTGGGGCCGCAGAGGGTAATGGAACTGCAGCACAGCCCAGGGGGCGTCAACGTGAGCACGGGCTGTGAGCCCCCCCCACGTGCTCGCGCCCGGGGGGCAGCACCACAAGCACTGCAGGCCCCAGCACGGAAGGTGGGCCCGAGGCAGCAGGGAGTCGGGGTGGGGGTGGGGGTGGAGGAGGGTGGGCACTTAAGAACCCCTTGCTTCACACCTTTCCCCAGGCTTCCCGCCGTAGCCGCCACCCTGCCGCCCTGGACCCTGCCTGCACGCTGCCCCCCACCCCCAAGAGCCTCCAAGACACCTTCCAATTTTGGGGAGACCTATCTAGCCACCTGGAGTTTGCAGTCTTGAGTCAGGTCAGGTAAGGCTGGGGCCGGCAGGTGAGGTGGGTGGAGGTGGGGCCAGGCCTGCCCCGGGGTGGGCACCACCTACTGATATGGCCTCATCCCCAGGGCCCAGGTCTCCATGCTCCTGCGGCCCCGCTCCCTTGATGGCCTCCTGTTGCTCATGGCCCCCGCGACGCCCGGCACCCTCTCTCTGGCGCTCTCACTGAGTCAAGGCCATCTGGTGGCACAGACGGAGGGGCCCGGGCCCCGGCTCCATGTCCAGAGCCGCCAGCCACTGCAGGCTGACCGCTGGCACACGGTGAGGAGTGCAGAGGGTGGGGAGGGGCAGAGGGTGCTCGTGACGGGGTGGGGTAGGGAGACAGCCTCTGACGTACCCACGTACACACACACACACACACACACACACACAGGTGTCTCTCCGCTGGGAACAGAGTCGCATCCAGCTGGTCATAGACGGAGCCCGGGTCCAGAGCCAGAGGGGCCCCCACCGCCACCACCAGCACCCCCGGCCCAGCACCCTCTTTGTGGGGGGTCTCCCACCCGGCAGTCAGCATTCCCAGCTCCTGGTGAGACCTGTTCCCAGCCCCTCCCACCCCCACTGCCTGCAGACAGCCATCTCTTTCTGCAGCAGCACTTGACCCTGCCCTCTGACCCCTGCCCCAGGTGCCCCTCCACAACTTGGGCTTCAGTGGCTGTGTGAAGAGACTGAGGTGGGACCGGCAGCGACTGGGGCCCCCTGTTCAGCTGGCAGGGGTCACGCCCTGCTACACAAGCACCCTGGAGCCTGGCCTCTTCTTCTCCGGAAGTGGCGGTCTCCTCACGTCAGGTCTGTGTGGGCAGCCCTGCTGCCAAGCTGGGGTGCGGGGGTGGACTAGTGTGCAGGAGGGAGGGGCAGGGTCTCCCCCTCTGCTCATCAGGCCTCCATCTGTGCAGACGTCCCCACATCACTAGGGCCCCGTCTGGAGCTGCAGCTGGAGCTCCGTCCCCGTGCCACCAGTGGCCTGGTCTTCCATCTAGGCCAAGGGCAGGTGCCCCCATACCTGCAGCTGCAGATGCTAGAAAAGCAGGTGAGCATGGAGGTGCCTTGCCAAGACCGGCTGGGGACTCAGGGAGGTGGGGCCCTGTGACCCTTCCCACCCGCTCGCCACAGGTCCTGCTTCAAGGGGATGACGGGACAGGCAAGTACCTAGCAGTAGTGACAGTTCCCGAGGTGCTGTGTGGGGACCAGTGGCACCGCCTTGCAGGTGAGCACCCCCCGTGCGGGGAGCCCCTGAACCTCTCTCAGCCCACGTTGGGTGGAGCGGGTGGGCTCACCCATGGCCTGTCCCTTAGTGACCAAGGACAGGGCCTCCGTCCGGCTGGAGGTGGACTCCAAAGGCAATGCCACCCTCGTCGCAGCGCCCGCCTCTGCCCTGGCCACTCTCAGGCCTTTGCACCTGGGCAGTCTGCCTGGTGAGTGTGGGCTCCGTGGGACTGGGGGTGATGGGGGGGGGCTGGTGGTGCCCCCACCTCCGCTAGCTTTCGTCTCTCCATGCACCCTAGACCTGACAGGAGCACCCCCACATCCCACGGCCTACCGCGGCTGCATGAGGAACCTTCTGGTCAACGGACACTCCATCAAGACCCAATCTGCCCGTGTCTGGGGGGCGGTGGGGGCGGGCAGCTGCCCGGTCTCATAGCGCAGAGCTCCCGGGGGGAAGGGTGTTTTTAATGAAAGGGTGAGAGGGGGTTTTGTATTTTCTGTCTCTAACTGGTTGAATGGGGACCTTTCCTTTCACCCCTCTCTAAGGGGGGGGGGGGTGAGCCGAGCGGAACATTAAAGCCGCGCGTGTCGTGGAGTGTGGACTGTGTGCATTGTACATACACTGGCCAGAGCCCGCCGCTCACATACACCCCACAAAGCAATGCCACAGCCCCTCGTTCCTGCCCTTTACCAAGCCTCCTGCCCAGGCCAGGGGAGTCAGCACAGGGTGCCCCAAGCCTACAAGAGCCCCGAGTTAGCAGGTAAAAGAAAAGGACTTTTATTCACGAGAGAAGGTGGGTGAGGAATCACAAAAGCCACTACTGGAGCCGTGTCAGTGATGAACGTTCTGTGGGCAGCCGCCGCTGTCCTAGTCCAAGCTCATGTCCTCCTCCTCGTCCTTCTTGTCTTTCGCCTCTCCCTCTTTCGGCTCTGTCTTGGCACTGTTCTGCATCGCCTTGGCAAACGCCTCCACGTCTGGAACACATCAACACGACAGGTCTGCTTTTGCAAGGGCCCCCCCCCAGGGAGACCCGGACCCAGCTGCATGGCACGGCTGCAGCGAGGGCGCGTGGCCGGGCACTCACCGCCTTTGTTAGCTGCCTCCACGGCTTCTGCAGGCAGGCCAAACTGGCACATGAGAGGGCCCAGCTGCCCCGAGGCCAAGGCCGCGCTGAACATGCCGAGGGCCTGCGGAGAGCAGAGTTGGGATGTGGCCCAGGCCGATGGCGCACGCGCGGCGCGGCACCCCCTCCCCCGGCGTCTCACCTGCTGGAACTGGGGTGAGGTCAGCGTGTTCTGGATCTCCTCTGCTGTCTGCGGCAGCGACTCCCCGGAGGGCAGGTAGGGCAGCAGGCGCTCCTGGACGTCGGCGTTGGCCAAGATGGGCGCCATGATCTCGGGCGTGAGCACACTGGCCAAGTCAACTAGGATGCCAAGGCAGCAGGCGGCCCTGTGAGCGATGGCTGGGGGCAGGCCCCCAGGAGGGCGAACAGACACAAGGGCAGTCCCGCCACCCAGCTGGGCAGACAGCACACATTCCTTTACCTTGCTGGCTGCTGCCTGCCCCCGCGGGCACGTTCATCGTGGCTAAGATGTTCTGCAGGTCGCTCAGCTGGATGGGCTGGGTGGGGCTTGGTGCTGTGCTTGTTCCATTTCCCGAGCTGGGCGCTGGGCTCGGGCTGGTCGCAGAGGTGGCCGCCGGCGCGGACGGGGCTGGGGTGGCGCGGGCAGAAGAGGTGGTGGGGGAGGGCGTCACTGCAGCCGACTGGCTCCGGGAGCTGGCCGGAGAGGAGGGAGCAGCACGTTGGTGGCCAGCATGGCCGGGGCACAGCCTGCCCCCTGTGGCCTGCTGGGTGGGGTGCGAGCTCACCTGGATGAGGAGCTGCTGGCTGGAGGCCCTCCACTGCCCAGTAAGCTGGCCAGGCCTGGCCCGGTCAGGGCCCCAAGCCCACCTATGGGAGGTCAGATGTCAGTACCCCCCTAAGAAAGTGGGGCACACCTGCTCTGGCCAAACAAATCCAGACACTGCCAATAGGTATCAGCCCTGTGAGCTCAGGAGACAAGGGGAGGGGGTGGGGTGGGGCCAGGGAGCAGTAAGCCATGCCTAGAGCTGTGTGGTGTAGGTTTGGGTTAGTCGATCTTCCCACACAAAGTCTGAGGGTAACTTCCAGCCCCCCCAATGCCAGGGGTCACACCCATCTGTCCAGGGAACAAGATGGCACATGTGGGCGGGGTCTCCTCCTCAGGCCTGGGCCCACCCACAGCTGCAGTCTGAGGGGAGGCAGGCATTGGCACCAGGGCGTTACCCAGTCCTCCGAGGCCGGCGGGTCCAATGAGCTGCATGAGCTGGCTGTGGCTCATGTTCCCCAGCAGGCTCTGCAGGCCACCCTCCCCTGCGGGCCAGAAAGAGGCTTTCTGTGACTCCCCCCCAGAGGGAGGGCAGGGCAGTGGTCAGCACACTCCCCCTCCCCACCATCCAGGCCCACCTCCCACTGGAAGCTGAGCAGGAACTGAAGAGGCGCTCAAGCTCAGATGTCCCCTCTGCCCCCCAGCAGCTGGCTTCCCTGGGGGCAGCCTTTACCGCCAAGTGCAGACAGCTCGTGGCCGCCACTGCCGCTGGCCCCCAGCGCGCCGGGCAAGGGGGGGTTGTTGAGGCACTCGTTGACCTTTCGGCAGTGCTCCTCGTCCTGGTCGGTCTTCGGCTCCTGGGAACAGGGGGCGCTAAGCAGCAGCACCGGCCTTCAGCCAGGGGCCCCGCCCAGTGTGTGTGTGGGGGGGGGTGGGGTGCCACTAGGTGCGAGGGAATCTGCCCCACACCACGCACGTGTGGAGACGGCCAGCCCAGGGCAGAGCTGGAGGAGGAGAGCGTGGGTGAACCAGCACAGAGCTCTGCAGAGGCGTGCTGTCAGGCCAGGGGGCACAGGTGGGTCTCTGCTCTACTGCTGGGGGTGGGGGGAACATGCGGTGCGAGATCTGTGCCTGAACCACCAACGGGCTGCCCCTCCGTGCACTCGCAGACATCAAGGTCAAGCTGAGGCGTGCCCCGCAAACCACCTGTGCAGGGGCCGTTCTTGGCAGCCCTGCCCCCTCCACCCCCGACTGCCCCAGCAGGCTGGGGAGGCGCCACACTGACCTGCATCCAGAAGAAGAGGCGCTTGGACCCAGCCTTGAACTTGAGCACGTAGACCCTCCCGCTGGGACACTGGGGCACCCGCTTAAATTCACAGTCGTCGGGGAAGATGATCAAGTCCTGTGGGGGCGTGGGAGGCACGAGAGGCGGCAGTGGGTCCCGGAGCCCGCACCGATGGGGTGCCCTCCCAGCCGGCCGAGCCGGGCACACCCACAAGCGAGAGCCAAGGGGAAGGCGGCCGATGCTGGCAGGGTGTCTCCGTGCCCCGTCCCTGACACCTCGTTCCGCAGCTTGTGGAAGGCTGGGCGGCCTTCACAGGAGGCTCGCCCCAAAGAACACACCGAGTCCCCTGGCCCTCCCGGGGGCGGGCACTCACGTCCTCCACGCTGCCCGACGTCCGGTCCTTCCAGCAGAAGTGGATGAGCGAGTCGTCCGTCTGCTGGATGTACACCAGCCCCTTGCGCTTGTCCGGCGTCACCGTGGTGCCCTTCAGGGACATCTTGCCGGCCCGGAACTCCACCAGGTACTTGGTGGAGGCGCCGCGGGAGCCCGGCACCAGGCTCGGGAAGAGCGCGCCCGAGGTCGTCATCCTGCAACGGGCGGCGGGGACCCCGCGCGCGCTCACTGCCCGGGGGTGCGGGCGGCGCCCCGCGAGCCCCGGCCGCCGCGCCCCGCCCTCGCTCCTGCCCGCCGGCCCCGGGGCGGGGGGGGGGGGGCTCCCAGCGGGGTCCCTCACCCTCAGGGCTCTCTTGGCCTCAGGCCTCCCGCCCGGCGCCCCCACACCAGCACCCCACCCTCAAGGAGCCCTCATCCCCAGCCACCCCGCCCCCCCCCCGCGCCCGGCAAGCGACCCCAGACCCTCTCGCCCTTCCGACCCAGGCCCCGGCCGGCCCAGCGCCTCTGCCCAAGACCCCTCACCCTCGGGGCGCTGCGCCCCAACATACCCGCCCAGCGCCCCCGCACCAGAGCCCCCCTGCTCCCGGGACCCCCGTCCGGAGCCCCACCACCCCCAGGGCGACTCAGGCCTCCGGCCGCTCCCGCGAGGCCGGCCCGGTCGTCCGCGGGCCGCACCTGAATGCGCCGACACTCGACCAAGAAACACGGCCCGGGTTCTCTCTTCTTCCTCAGCGGCGGCCGGGCCCCGGCGGAAGCCCGGGCTTGCCCCGCCCCTCCCGTCGCGCCGCCCTGGGATTGGGCCTACCTCGGTTCTCGACACGCCCCTTTCCTCGAGCGATTGGTCTGCATGGCCTTCCATCGCCAAGCTCCGCCCCACGCCGGCCCGCCGCGGCGTTCAGGAAGCCGGCGGCGCCGGCCAGAGCGGCCACGATTGTTGCTGTGTCATAGGGGGCGGCGGCGGCCCCTGGCGGCGCCGCCGGGAAACGCACGCCGAGCCGCCGGTGCCTGTGTCCGCGCTGCAGCGTTCACCCGAGGACCGTTGGGTCAAGGCACGATAGGCTGCGGGGCAGGTGTGGACGTGGGTGACGAGAGCGCGGCGCGGGGGCCCGGCCAGAAATGCCTGGCGGGATACAGGCACGGCTGACGGCTGCACGCATGCCCAGCGCGAGCCCCGAGGTGCCCGGGCGGGCGTCAGGAGCCCACCATCGCGGAGGTCCTTGCAGGGGACATGACCCCAGTGCTCGGGCCGTTGACCGGCTTGGAGGGCCTGGAAGCTGTCCAGGCGGAGCAAAAATCTGTGCACCCCGTGGAGAGCTGGGCTTCCGAGATGCCAATTCAGTGGGGAAGATGCCTGGGTCTGTGACCTGAGCCAGGAGGTAATGTGGCTCCCAGGGGGGCGGCGGGAGCACCCGGGGCACGTGTTGACCAGTGATCCACACCCCACACCCTGCGGGGACGGGTTCCTGAAGAGTGGCCCGTGCCCCCACCCCGGGAGCTGGGCACCGAGAGTGGGTGGAGCGTACGTGGGCAGTGCCCCAGGACTCACTCACTCCACGGCCGTTGGACAGATGGACGGCGGGCGGTCTCAGTTCGCTTCACTGTTGGCCGGTGGTGGGTTTTTGTACCTGCTGCCCGTCCTTAACGTCGTCCATCTGATGTCTCGTGGGGTGCTTGGCACTGGAGTGGCCTCGGGAGAGCAAACTCTGGCTGGGGTCCTTAGGGACTCTTCAGGCCCTGGAAACCAAGAGGCTTGGCCGAGGCGACCCCGTCGCATGCAGGTCGGGATAGGATCTGATTTGGCTTCGGAGGGAGGAAAGAGGCGGAGGAACCCTCAGACGGACAGCCAACCTCCCATACGCGGGTCCAGCGGTTGCTCCCTCTCCCAAGCCAGGCTGAGGCGGCGTGGCAAGGTGGGCCTCCAGGAAGCCTCGGTGCAGACGGAAGGAGCCCCGGTCAGCCCCCATCGCGGTCCCTGCTGCTAGCCTGAAAGATGTGGTTCAAGGGCCCGGAGACCTGTCTTCTAGAGCCCGTGTCTGCCCTGGCCACGCTGACCCCTGCCCAGAAAGTACCCGTGTGCTCACACCCCACTGTCACTCTTCTGAAGCTGGCGGCTCAGGGCCAGCCGGCCCCAGGCCCCCTGCTGCCCCCCAGCAGTGTTGTGTTTCGGGTCCCTGGTCATCACTTACGCTGACTTAACGTGAGTGGAGAACGGCTGCGGACTGCCTGCAGCTGCTGGAAATAAGGCGGCATCGCCAGGGCCACAAGTAAGCGCCGATGGCAGCCGATGCCCACAGCCAGGAGTGCCGACCAGCGAGGGGGCTGTGAGCCTGGCCTCCAGCACGGGCACTGACTCAAGAGCTGCAGGAAGGCTGGGCACAATGCGGCAAAGGCGGCCACGGGGAGGCTCCGGACCCCAGCTGGGGGAGGCCAGAAAGGGACATGGGCAGGGGCCCCATGCCCCAGAACCGTGGGTGCGGCTGGGACGTGAGCAGGCCCCGTGGGAGAACGGGGCTGTCCGGGGCTTCGCCACCCTGTGCACACCTGCTGCACAGCCCCGCCAATCGGCCACCACACCAGCCAGGAGCAGAAATACTCACTCCTGGGGGCGTTTCCATTCACGCCCCAATCCCCCTCTCCCCTGCCCCCGGCAGAGCCCACTGGGGACCACCCACTGCCCGGAACTTGGGCCCAAAGCACATTGCATTGCCAGGGGCTACAAGAGGCTACAAGACTTCAGGGGTGACCATCGGGATTCACAGACCGCATGTCTCTGGGGAGCCTGACTGCAGCCAGGGTCCCCCTCGCAGACCATCGCCTCCTCCTCCCCCTCCTCTGTGGACTGAGGGACCCTTGTGGGCTGGCAGGGCTGTGGCAGGCTCATGGTCTTCCTCAGCCCAGACGCCCCAGTGGCCCCAGTGCCAGTGTGGCCTGGGCAGACACCCCACATCAGCCCGCTGCCCCGAGGACCGGCCCGTCCACTCCCACTGCATCCCCCAAGAGCACCCCAAAGGCCTTCTCCCCCAGGTGGAGACCGACCACCCAGGCCCGGGCCGCGTCAGCAGCCCTGCGAGGCAGGGACCCTGAGGAGTGTTGAAGTATGTTGGCGGGGCCTCCCGGGAGGCGAGGGGTCTCCACTGCTCCCCCCCTACCCCCCCACTGACTTCCCCCTGAGTGCTGACAACAGCAGGTGCTGTGTGTACCAGCGCCCCTGCCCCAGCTGGCAGCTCCAGTGATTGGACCTGGTGGCTCTGGCTCCAAGTGGCACTGCGTCAGGCAACCAGAGCTGGGTCTGGTGTGCCAGGAGTCGAAGGAAACCCTTGCATGCTTGGGATCAGGTCATGGCCCCCTCCCCACACTGGCAGCTGACCACACAGGGGCACCCCCTGGAGTCACATGTCCACCTGGGCAGAGGCGACATCTGCCGGCATGGCTGCCTGTGGGAAGAACAGGTTCCAGGAGAGCACCCAGGTAGGTGGGGGACAGCACCAGCCCACCTGCCCAGGGGGTCCAGTGGGCACTGTGACGCTGGCCCCGACAGGAGGCTTGTTACGTGCTCCCCCTGGCCCAGCTGGCCCACGAGTGGCATTCCATCGTCTGGGGGATCAGAACCTCCACAATGGCTGTGCTCTGAGCCACAAGGTGGTTTTTACCATAGCACAGGGTCCTGCAGGTCCAGGCCTCCAGGGAAGTCACGTCCATGCAGGCGGGCACACATTGGCAAGGCAACAGGCTGGCACTCGAACCTTTGCAGGCCAGGAGCAGACCCCCGGCAGGCTGGGTGGGCTTCGTGTAGCCACTTGGCAGATTTAGCCATGTGTCTGATCAACTCTAGGACACCAATGGAAGTGCCCACCTTACATGCCCATCTGGGAGGCCCACCCCAGCCCCTTGCGCATCCGCCAGGCGCGAGCCGTGAGCTGGGGGGGGGGGGGGGGGGGGGG
>PVJH01009375.1:0-52564 GCA_004026705.1 Nesogale talazaci | reverse complement strand
TGGACTGACAGTCGCCCCCAGTGACGACGCGCCCGGCGTGCCCTGAGGATGTGCGTGTGCACAGCAGGGGCTTCTGCACACGGGAGATGCGGAAGGAGTGGCTGCGGGCACACGGCGGGTTTTGTGAAAGAGCTTTAATCAGCCACTCTGGGGCGGGCTTGCGCTTGTCCTCCCGTGGGTGACCGGGCGTCAGCACCACGGCCCCCGCATGCAGGACACGCCACGTGCGAGTGGGAGGCAGCCGTGTCCTCCCCGACAATGCTCCGCGTGGACAGGGAACCGCCCGCCGTTGACTAATGCCGGTCTTGAGCTTCAGTCAGAGACTATTGGAGTGCTAGGCAAGTGGTCTGAACTTAAATATTCTGAACGTAATCTTTACATTATTGAAGGCTGATAAAAATACACCATCTGTCGACTTCCCATTGCATCCCGCTGTGCTGGTCTGGGCTGTCAGAGCCCCGCACCTGGCGGGGTGGGAGCCCTCGGCCCTGAGCAGGCTCAGGCCCCTGCATCCCGGGCGGGACACAGGCCCCTTCTTCTCCCGGGAGCCAAAGCTGGACAAGCCTCCACCGACTGTCACATACAGACCAGGGCCTGACAGCCTTCTGCTTACACCGGAGCCCGGCAGGACGGGCTCAGGCAACCTTTTTGGAGAGGCTGTGATGGGAGCACAGGGTTTGGCAACCGGAAATTAACTGGAATGGAGTCCTTGATCAGGATGGAGGGCGTTAGAGTAGCTGGTTGCAGCGGTGACCCATGCCCTGGAGTGGCAGCGCCAGGGTGGACCAGCCTTGGGGGGCCTGCAGGGCCAGGGCCCGGGTCTCTCAGTAGATGTCTGGGCAGTCCGAGAAATCCCGCTCGAAGTAGCCGCCTGTGTAGAGCCAGTCGGGGGTCTTGGTGTAGGGGTTGTTGTCCTGATGAAACCACCTGCAGACACAAGGGGCCGGTGGGCAGTGGGAGAGCGAGGGCAGCGAGGTGACCGGGGCTGGCGCCCGGCGCGAGGGCTGCCATGGGAGGAGGGCTCTCTGAGGCCGGACAGCCACTCTTTCCAGAGCCGCTTGGGAACTGAATCCGAGGGCCCAGCATAAGGGCTAGTGGCCTCCACGCCGGGTTCCCCCACAGGCTCCTCTCTCACCGACCATACGTGGGCCAAGCACCACAGGGAGCACGCAGGCCCTGAGCCCACAGACAGCGATGGGTCCAGCAGCTCCATGGAGTCAGCCCCCGCGCACACTCGCAGATACTCTGTGCTGCAGGCGCAGGGTCCCGGGTGGCACTAGCCTGCTGCCAGGCCAGGCTTCAAACCTCCCCGCCACTCCCCGATCCCTGTGAGGACCACCCACTGCTGTGGCCACACAGGTTCCCCAGCTGGCATCTCCGGGGACACGGACAGCCACAGCTGTCTCCCTCAGAGGCCGGGCTGTGGCGTGCTCAGGGCTCAGGGCACCTCTCCACCAGGGCCGACTGCCCGCGGGACCCCTGAGCTGCTGCCTGTTGAGGGAGGACGGGCGGGCGAGCCAAGCCCTGCAGGGGGCTGGGGAAGGCAGAGGCTGTCTGCAGCGTGGCCGCACGCCCGCCTGTCATGTGGCGTCACGTGCATGGGTGGAGTTCTGCCGTGTGGCATGCTGCCAGCCCCAGGCGTGCTGCGTGGGAGCCGAGGGGAGCCAGTGGGCGCTCCGGGCCCCAACGTCCCCAGGCCCGGCCCTCCCACCGGACGCAGGCAGGCCCTCACCTGGTGCGCCACACGGTCCCATCCCGGGCACGCGCCCGCCGGGCTGCCCGCTGCTTCTCCTCCAGACGCTCCTTCTCCTGGCTGGCCAGCTCTAGAGCAGAGGGGCCGTCAGGAGAGCGGCCGGGCCCAGCCTCACGCTTTGTAACAAAGGAAGGCCCGTGTGGCCCCGGGGGGGGGGGGCACAGCACCAAGAGGGCCCCCTGCCGGAGGGCGACAGACGAGGCTGCACCTCACCCACAGCCACCCGGTCCATTTGGGTCCTGGGAGGAAGAGTGCTGCTTCCTAGAGGCCCAGCTGGCACCAGGGAAAAGGAGGCCGGAGGACACCCCCACCCCCACCCGGCAGCAGGTCTGGGCAGAGGGGAGGCATAGGCTATGGCGGCCTGGCCGGCAATCGCTGTGACAGCGGGACCCACTGCCCGCGGAGCCGTCCGCGGTTCTCAAAGATGATCCGAGACGGGCCAGGCCCGCGGCGGAGTCTGTCGGGGAGGGAGGCCTGGCCTGGAGAGGCTTTAGGCCTTCAGAGGCGGCCTGAGAACACCCACCCATGAGGCCGTTCTCCATGCCGCGGATGTCGGGGCGCAGACGGCAGTCCGTGGGCGCCAGGCTCTCCTCCATACCCGCCTGCAGCTCGTTGAGGCTGACGGTGAAGCTGGTGAAGTTGTACATCTGCAGGAACAGGCATGTCTGCCAGCTGCCTCCTCCCCTCCCCCCTCCCTGCGCCCCAGTGTCCACCTGGCTGCCCACGGGCTCGCTGCAGCCTGGGCCCCCAACTCCCACACTCGTGTTCACTGTCCTTTTGTCCAGGCTTCCACATGACCCTCAGGGCTGTCCCCGCCATGTGTGTGCCCCTGCCTCCCAGCCAGAGGAAACAGCAGGAGCCAGCCTGGGGTGCAGACGGGCACAGACCTGGGCCGAGTTGGGGGGTCGCGCGTTGATCCTCCAGAGCAGCCGGCTGCCCGGGATGACCTGGACGGTCTCCTGCGTCTCCGGCAGGCTGTCGGCCACGTCGGAGTCAGCCTTCTCCGTGCTGCTCTCCTGCAACAGGGCTGCTGCTCAGGGGCCGCGCTGGCTGGGGAGGGGCTGGGCGTCTTCCCTAGTTACAGAGGGCCCTGGCTGCCCACGGGGGGACCTGGGCTGCTCATGGGGGCGTCCAGGTAGACACAAGGTAGGGCCCGACGGGAGTCTCAATCGGACCACAGCTGTACTGTCCTCACCCTCCTTCCCTGAGGAGGAAGCAAGCCCCTCCCGGCCCCAGCCTGCGCAGGCACCGTCGGCTGCGGCCGAGCTCTGCACGGACACCTGCCTCCTCTCGGAGATACCCCGGCCGGTCTCGGAAGGCTCAGCCGGGCCACGTTTGTGAACCGTGGGAGCTGGAGGGCGGGGCTGTGAGACAGCTGCTCAAGCAAACGAGTCTCCCCAATTCAGAGGCAGCACTCTAGCCGGTTACGGGGACCAGGGGCCTTCAAGGCTCTCCCGGCGGCCAGCACACAGGGCCTTCACCCTCACCTTTCCTCCCACTGGCCCTCCTATGTGACTGCTCCTGGGACCCAACCAACAATGTGAGGGACAGTCACTTGATTTCAAAGCCAGGTCTAGGCCAGTCGGGAAGGAAGCAGAGGTTTTTAAGGAAGAAACCAGCTTCCAGAGAGGGATGGTTGGCCGCAGCTCCCTCAGATATCTGGGGGCCGGGGAGGATTCGAGACCCCAAAACTCAGTCTACACTTCAGATACAAGTCTGTAAATTCCATCATCAGTGCCAAGCTCAACACAGGCACTTCCACTGCTACTCCCTCAGTGTGCACAGTGAGGCTCGCCCCGGCTCCCTCACTCATTCTGCGAGTGCTATGTCCTCTTTGGCATGCTGGCACGGCTCCTTTTGGGCACCAGCCCAGGACCCCCTTGCCCACCCTGGGGCCCTCCCCTGTATCTTACCTGCCTTGTTTTTTTGACGTGATCACCCCTCTTCTCCTGCTTCTTGAAGGACTCATAGGAAGCAGGGTCTATGCCCCACAGACACTCTGTCCACTTCCCATAGATGATAAAGAGCTTCTTTTTGCTGTCGTCAGACGGCACATTCGACAATCAGATGGGATATTTGAATAGCAATGATAAGCTTCCCATTTCAATATGCTGCACCCTCACCCTGGCCCAGCCTGCTTGTGATGGCCTGAGGGGCGTCTCAGCCCTGGCCCCGGCACGGGCCCCATGGAGAACGGGTCATACTGTCAGAACGTTCCTCCTTCTCCTCCTCCTCCACCAGGGCAGGGAGGAGGCATGGCAGACGCTATTTTAAACACACCGGCTGTTTACCTCTGCGGCGTGTCTGCCAGGCCTGTCTCCTGTCACAGACAGCTGCTCCCCTCCTCAGCCACAGCAGCCTGGCTCACTACAGGCCCACTGTCTCAGGCTGAGAGTGGGTCAGCACAGGGGAGGACGAGCACTCAGAGGCCCTGTGATGGGCTGGCACTGCCAGCACATGCCCGCTCCAGGCGCACACGTGTGTGTGTGTGTATGTGTGTGCGTGCACATGTTTTGGGGGGTGGACGCAGAAAGAAACAATGGGAACAGGACTGGGTGCTGCTGGCTGTGCCAGGCTCCCCAGCAGGCTGCTGTCCATACAGGAAGGCTGCTAGCCTGCCTCAGCGGGGCCCTTGGTCTGTGGCCTTTCACTGGCTGGCTGACCAGTGAATGGCAGGGGTCCCCAGAGTGGGCACCCCTGCTTCTAAGAGGACGTGTACCCCCAAAAGGCCAGAGAAGATACCTGATACACAGGCCCCAGGCAACATGCCAGAGCCCGGGGGTGGGGGAAGGGGGCAGGAGTGGGCTGGTGGGCCCTGGTACGGCCTGTGTAGACACAGCAGCAGGGGGTGCCCCAGCTCCCACATACTCCAGGTGGGTACAGAGGAGCAGCAGGCCGAGACTGGGCCTAAGTAAGGCCCCCCCTCCTCCCCCCAATCCCTCTGCACCTGCAGCCTTGCCCTCGCCCGCCCGACGGGGTGGGCCTGCCCCAGGAGCCACCTACTTCTTTTCTTTTTTTGAACTTTTTTTTTTTTTGGGGGGGGGGCATCACTGCTCTCTGGTGGTGGGAGTAGGAGGTCCAGCCCCACTGCTGGAATTGAACCTCCGTCCCAGTGGGCCGCAGTCCTGTGCACAACTACTACGCCACTAGGGCTCAGCCCTGCCACCTACTTCTTGTCCTGGATGTGCCCCTCCACCTTGTGCAGCTCCTTCCCGAAGAGCCCGCAGGACTTGAAATGCAGCACGCACTTGTCTCCGGTCCTGCGGGACAGACGGACGGACAGACAGACAGGGCTGAGCACGGGCTGGGCGGGAAGGGGCTGGGGGGCCGTGGTGAGGGCTGACAGCATCTCAAAGGGGGCAGTGAGGAGGGTGAGTGTTGCCGAGGATGGCCACCGGGCGCTGGGTCAGAGGGGATGGCACGTGACAGCCAGGGGCCCAGGCCTGCCCACCCCGGGGCGCCGCCTGCCTGTGGTTCAGGATCTCCACCGTGCCGTACTGCTCGATCCACAGCTTCCCGATGATGACGTTGTGCACGCAGCACACGGGGTTGCTCCAGGTGTAAGCTTCGTTCTGCCTGGGGGAGGCCGGGGGGAGGGGGGCACGCGTCAGAGCAGAGCCCGCACAGGCCCACGCGGCCCAGGGGCCGAGGCTGTCGGCAGTCTTGGAACTGCACAAAGCCGGCTGCGTATCTCGTGCTCGAGTGACATCGACTTCGCCCTCCCCTGGGGACAGCAGCAAAGCTTGCCACAGAAACATCCAGACCCAGGCGTGACCCCATGGGCAAGAAACCAGGAGCTCGGGTGTGTGGCCAGTGCCTCGCGGGAGCGTGACTGTGGGACGCGATGCCCCCGAGGGCAGAGACGGCTCCGGGGGAAGCAGGGGCTCGGAGACCGGGACCACCCTCCAGCCGGACCTCGTGCCTCGGCCCAGGACCCTGAGCAGCGACCAGCACCTGGGGCCCGGGCCACTTGTCCTGGCGCGGCAAGGGCCTGCACCAGTGGGGAGAAGGGCGCGGCGGGCAGACTCACTGCAGCAGCTCCAGGGTGATGGTCCCCCGGGGCTCGGCCTCCACGCTCTTGCCCCAGAACTTCAGCTTCGGGTAGATGGAGCCGTGGAAGATGAAGTCCTCCGCCAGCCCCTCAGCATAGAAGGCGCTGATGGGCGGGTGGTGGCTGACCTGCTCGGACACGAAGCGGAACCCCAGGTCCTCCCTAGAGCGAGCGAGGGGACGTGAGCCGCTGAGTGGCGCCATCAGACACGGCGAGGGCAGGTCTGGCTGCCAGGCCAAACCGCCCCCCAGCCTCCCCTCCCCGCCCCCCACAGCACCCCAGCACAGGCCTGACACCACAGGGCTGCCCCCACGCTGGGAGAAGCCCCAGGGAGGCTGGCGCCAGCGGCTCTCCCCACCTCGGACAGGGCTGGCTCCCAGCGGGGAGAACGTCTTAGCCGCAGAGATATTCTTGGCCAGGAAACTCGGTTTTTTAAAATACTCTCCTTTTCAATAAAAATGTCAGTTTTTAATTGCTCCGGAACTGTGCGCACACCTACAGGTGCAGTCATTAAAAATTACAAAAGCGAAAGGACATAATTACTAACTTAACTGGAATCAGAATTCCCAATCATTTCAGAAGAAGGGAAGTGGAGAACCGAGATTTCTGAAAGGTTGCGTGCCAAGGTATGTAATTTACACAGAGAGCGCTTGCCTGGGAAAAGAAAGTGTATTTTTAGGGAGACGAGGCCGCGAGCAGGGGCGGGGGCGCTGCCAAGGGAGGGGCCTGTCTGGGCGGCTCTCGCACTCTCGCCACACGCCAGACACCCTCGGCGTGGCCCGTCCACCGGTGCACCTGCCCACGCCCGCCACGGAGCGCCTGGGTCGGGGGCAGTGTGGTAGGTCCCGTCTCAGGATGCCTCCCCACCACTCGCCCCTCTTCTCTGAGACACTGTGCCCAGGGCGCACTCTCTTCGTCGTCTGGATCCCAAAGGCTCCTGAAGTCACCTGGAAGGTCACACTGCCACTCTGTGCCACCACGCAGACAGACTCGGGGACGCTCTGCCGCGCGCCTCATCTGCCCCCGAGCGCGCCTGGGGTGGCGGAGGTGCCAGGGCCGACCCTCAGCTGACAGTCCGCCCTGTCTGCCCAGGGCCTTGTGGTGCTAGGTGGTGGGGAGGATCTGACTCCCAGCTGTCCACCCACCTTGTCCAAGGCTCGCTCTGCAGCGCTCCGTCTCCACTGGACCGAGCGTGCTGGCCTCCCGGACATCATGTCTCACGCACGTGTGCCCACGCCTGGCCAGCCTGGCCTCCAAGGCGCGTTCTGTGCTTACTTTCATCTGAGCAGATCTGTCTGTCCTTGCCGGGGCCCATGGTGTTTCCCACCGCGTCCCCGGCACCCAGCTCAAAGGCTCGAGCCCCGCGGGCCGCCCGCCGAGCCCGCTGTGAGGCCGTGTGCTTCCTTCACAGGAAACGGACATCCACACTGCAGGCTGCCACCCTTGACCTTCACTTCTCAGCTCATCTTCCCTCTGACCGGCCACCCGCCCGGTGCACAGCCTGAGGGGACACCGGCGCCCAGAGCCCAAAGCCGGCAGCATTTCCTGGTTCAGTTCTCGCAGCGGGCCCGTACCCAGGAAGAGGCTCCGAGGGGGACGGCGAGGGGTGGCTGGGCACCGAGCGGTGAGGGCCCACACATATGTCAACATCCCAGCATCTTTCTGGCAGCTCTGCTTAGCCCGGACCCGCCCGTCATCACTAATGACAACGTCCCTCGTTTCGTGTCCCTCCAGATCTGGCCGGAATCTCCGGCAGCCCCGTGGGACCATCCTCAGCAAAGTTTCCCGTGCACGTGCTGTTCTGTGACGGGGGGCGGAGTACAGTGTGGACCTCCCCCGGTCCGTGGGTGGCTCCGAGACCTTGCTGAGCCATCCACCCTGTCCGTCCCCGGATCCTGTCTGCGTAAGCTCTCGGTGCAGCCAGGCCTCTGCTTCCTTCCGTTGACGCTTGGTCCCCGACCAGACGCACTCCTACCTCCCCGTGGGAGCAGTGACTCCGTGTGCGCCTCCCTCTCCTGGAGCTGCTTCCTATGCTGTCCTGTGTTTTGTCCGCAGAATCTTTTAGTAGTGCAGCTCGAGGCCTGGCTTCTCCTTTCGCTCTCTCGGTTTAAGATCTGCCGAGTGGCTTCTTCCTTCCTGGTCCCCATTCTGGGCCTTCCCCGTCCCGCGATAATCTCTGGTGTCTTCAGAAATGTCCTGTTCCGCTCTCTGACTTCATTTCCTCCACACTCCGGGTCTCGCTGACAAGCCCGTGGCCCGGTGGGTCCTCCCTGTCTTGTTGGCCACTGCCGCCTTTCTTCTTGCATGACGGTCTGGACGTCCTCCTGGCTCAAGGGCTCGAGGGGGGACACATGCACGTCGTGTGTGGCCCTCGGGGGTGGGTTTTCGTTTCCTTCAACTTCCACCTGCACGCACACGGGAGCACTGGCGGTCTGCTGCTCAGTGGGCCTGGCCTGCTTTAGCTGGTGTGTGGTGCTTCCCCGTGCTCTCAGCTCAGAGGTGTGGCCAGCTGGACCCCCGTGTTTCCCACCGGGCACCGTCCCCGGGAGCAGCTCTGCTTTCACCCGCACCACCACCGTGCCCCTGAAACGGGGTCATTGACAACCCTCCCTCAGTTCAGAACCACCCCCTGGCGGACGGTCTGGGGCCTGGACGCCCTGCTGACCTCGGGCACGACGCTTGCCGCAAGGCGGTGCTGACACGAGACTGCAGGGGCACTCCGAGGAGGCGGCAGAGCGTGCGCGTGCTGCCGGGAGATGGCGTGCTCGGGCAGGGTGGCCAGGGGCCCCCGGGGCAGAGATCAGAGCAGCGTGAGCCTCCGTGCGGACACTACGCCACACACGCTCTCACGTCTCCTCACCGTGAGCAAGTACGAGACCCCTGACGATACTGTCCCGCAGCCTCCCTGCCATCTGCCGTCCACGGCCGCTGCCCTCTTTGAACAGCGGGGCTCTGCCAGGAGGGCAGGGCACCCCCCTCCCTGCCCCCAGGCCCTGAGGCTCCTCACCTCACCAGCTCGTACGTCTCCCCCAGCAGCGGGTTGAAGGGCTTGCCGGTCCGATCCCACTGCGAGGCCACGGCCGACACGGCAAACGCAGCCACGGTCTGGAAGGAAGTGAGAGGGCGCCCGCCTGTCAGAAGACGCTCCTCTGGTGATGCTCGGCCCCATCACAGGCTGGGGGGGCAGGATCCCGGGGCCCGCCTCATCACGGTGCCCCTTCCTCAGAGCCCTTTGCAGCACGTGCCAGGTCTGCAGGCCCACCTGCATGCGCTCCAGCGGCTGGGCCTGGCGCGAGGCGGTGTGGATGAGGTAGACATGCTCCATGTACTCCGTGATGCGCTGCAGGAAGCTGAGCGGCTCGTTGAAGGCGATGGGCATGGTGATCTTGGACAGCTCCTGGAGGGGGGCAGTCGGGTTGGCGGCAGGGCTGGGCCTGGGGCGCTCAGACATGCCCCGATGGAGCAGCTCCAAGGGAGGGCAGAGGAGAGAGCCGACGCAGCGGGAGCTGCCCAAGGGCATGGGGCCTGGACCACTCTAGATGGACATGGGCCCCCGACCCCGGTCAGAGGGGCCGACCAGCTGAGCGCTTCATCTGCGGGGGCAGCCCAGGTGCCTGGCAGACACTGCAGGGCTGCCTGGACACAGGCCAAGGGTACCAGGCCGCTCTCAGTGCCTTCAGGAGGGTGTCTGCCCAGGCCGAGCGGCCGTGGCGAGTCACCGTGGGGCTGAGGGCAGCAGACCCAACGTCAGATGTGACGGGGCCTCAGCAGGAGGACCGGTGATGGGCTTTCCAAGCGGGGTCCGGGTGTCTCTTCCCCTCCCCACGGGCCAGGTGCAGTGAGCCTCCTTGGGTCCACGTAGCTTCTTTAGATTTGACTTTGGACCCAGAACCCTGAACAAGTCTGGCTTTCAGAAGCCGCCTCTCAGTGCAGCAGGGCGGGGAGAGCGGGTCCTCTCACTTCCCTCATAGCTTCTGTACCCGGGAAGCAGCTGGGACGCTCCAGAGCTCCCCAGAGACGGGCAGCGAGGACGCGCAGGGTGGGCGTGGATCCAGGCCTGCCTCCGTGGGGGGGGCGCTGGTGTGCCAGCCACTCTGAGGGAATCTCCCTCCTGCCGCCCACAGTGCAGGGCAGCGGAGTGCCGTGCAGGAAAGCAGACACAGCCCAGGTGAGCCCGGTCAGGGGGACACCCGGACACAGGGTCCAGGCCGGCAGCCCCGCTGTGACCCTTTAATGAGCTGCCCGGGTCCTGGGCAGTGAATGCACAGACCGCCCGGCCGGGGAGACCCAGCCTGCACTGCACTCCCAGCCCTCGCCCCCTCACCGACATGCCCGACAGTCAGTCGTCTGGGCAGGAAGCCTCATAGCTCTGCCGTCCTCGGGGAGCAGCCGGGGCGTGCGGGTCTCCCGACAAGTGGAGACATCTGGCGGAGCCCCTCACGAATGACCTGCAGGGTCAGGGCCCCGAGGGTGGTGGAGGGGGCAGATGCGGCTACCTTAGATGGGAAGTCCAGCCAGCAGACCAAGAAGGCCAGGCTCAGAACCACAGGGTGATAGCTGGCAGGGGGCCACGAGCGGACACAAAAACCAGAGGCGAGATGCCGAGAAGCAGGGCCTACCACTCATGACGAGAAGTGGAGACACAGCCACACCAGACACACTGCCCCGTCCTCTCCCAAAGCCCAGGAGCCAGAGGAAGCTGGGCACCGTGCGAGGTGGAGAGCGGGCACGGGGACGATTCCTGGGGCCCGGGGGTAGGAGTGGGGATGAGGGGGACTGTCACACGGAGGCCCAGCGGGCAAGCGTCAAACCCGCTTAGTGCCTGTGCCAGGGCTGAGTGGCGCGGGGCCTGGCAGACCAAACTCCACAGGCTCCTGGCTGCTGGCCTCGGTCTCCGTCACTAGTGCTGGGAGAAGCACTCCTTGGGAAGCTCGGAACTATTCTTGCAACTTTCCTGAGGTCTAAAATTACTTCAAAGGACAGAGCTGCGGTAAGAGTCAGCGAGGGGGGGTGGGCTGAGCACGGGCCGGGCAGGGTGGTGGGCAGTGGCGGCGCCTGGCTTCCCAGGCCGAGGTGCCCGAGTTCCTCATATCGCTCGCCCTCTCTGCCTGGCGCACACGGTCCTGCCGGCCGTACTTGCCTGACCTCAGGCTGTGGCAGACACCCGGTGGCTCCCCATGGGAGGGCCCTGCCCTGCTCACCAAGCCGATGCACTTCTTCAGGATGCTCCAGACGCTGAAGTCGCTCCTGGAGAAGGTGGGGGCCGGCAGGCACGTCCTGCGAGGGCAGACCGACAGGGACTCCGTGACGCTCAGCTTAGCCCCATGGGCACTCTGTGCTAAGCAGTCACCCAGAGACGGGAGCGCGTGTGTGTGTGCATGTGCGTGGGACGGCTCGGGTGGCAGAAGCGTGGGCAGGCTCAGGGCAGAGCCTCCCTCAGCCTCGCTGGCACCCCTGGTGGACGCTATGTTAGCCCAGATGGAGGAGAGTGGGGCTGTGACCAGCACTCCACAGAGAGGAGCCCTGCTGACCATTCTTGGGGGGCCAGGGAGCCCCAATCATGACCTCGGAGGACAGCACAGGTCCCTGAGGAAGGGCACCACGCACCACGACTCCCGAGGGACCCCGTCCTCTGGGAGATGAGAGGGTGGCTCCACCATCATCCTAAGAAGAAAGGCCACCCCTGAGCAGTGCTCCAGAGACGGGCCCCACGGGCCACCACTGCCCGTGGAAGAAAAGGACGGGGGGTGAGGGGTCCTGGAGGAACCACTGGAGCTAAAGCACCAATCAGATGGTGTGGACAGAAGCCGCCACCATCCCACGACTGCAGCCTCCAGGCCACAGAGCCCAGCCTGGGTCTGCCACCCGGGCGGCTTCCCTGAGCTGTGTCCACTGACGAGGCACTAGCCTACAGGGTGAGGGAAGGGCAGGGGGCTGTGGTCCTGGCTATTCAGACACAAATAAACTCCACCCCACCCTGTCCTGACAGAGGCGAGGGGGTGCCTCTGAAAAGCTGGAAGAGGTGTGTGTGTGTGGGGGGGGTCCTGGAGGAACAGAATGTGGGGGAGGTGCAGGCAGAACCCTGGAGACCACCCATCTCCCGGACTCCGCTCACCCAGCGCTCCAGAGACAGACCCAGGAGACGTCACCGTCAGACTGGTGCGGGAGAACCATTAAAGGGCCACTGAAAACCATTGCGGTCCATTGTCCTCGGAGCGCTGGGCTCGAGGTCATGGTCTGCACCCCCCCCCACCCACTGTTCTGTGGCCCCACCTGACTAACCAGATGTTCTGGTTCCTGCGGAGGGTTCCAGCAGCAGACTCAGGGAGAGCCCGACCTGTGGGCCCACATGAGACCACGTACCTGTGCGTGTGAAGTCCATTCTCCTGGGACGGCCTTTCCTGGGTTTTGCTGACCCTCTGACTTGTGCTGCTGTCCACGGAAAGCCCTCCAGGGAGC
Organism: Nesogale talazaci; assembly: GCA_004026705.1. Taxonomy (NCBI): domain Eukaryota; kingdom Metazoa; phylum Chordata; class Mammalia; order Afrosoricida; family Tenrecidae; genus Nesogale; species Nesogale talazaci. Next base: position 40,301 of record PVJH01009375.1, on the reverse strand, counting down.
CTCCGACTCACCTCGGAAAACTCCCCAGAATGATCGGAATCAAAGCCTGCGCAGGGACAGAAACAGGCTCCTCTGAAGATGCCCGTGGCTGGGAGGCCCGGGAGCTTCCCTGGGCTCCCTTCAGATGAAAGAAGGAGCATGCGGGGGGCCGAGCTGGAACGTGGCCACTGTCCCAGAGTGAACTCCAGAGACCCTAAGGAACCCTGACCCACAAGGCCCACTGGCAGCTCATCCTCCCTCCCCTCTCACCTGTGACGGCGTCAAAGAACTCCTCCTCCCTGTTCATCCTTCAGCAGCCTGCTGCTCCGTGGCCTGCCGGTGCGTGGTCTCCTCCCTATGGCAGCTCCATGTCGGAGCTGCGTGGAGGGCACACAAGTGCCCCCCGGTGACCTCCACAGGCACTGGAGCTCTAGGGGGAGCGGGCGACACACGGGGCGCTCAGAAACCTCACGCGTGAAGCCCCTCTCGGTGACAGCGGGCAGCTGAGAGAACAGAGGCGGGACGGACGAGGCCTCACACCGAGATCCGTCGTGGCTAGCAGGGCGCACGCGCTCGTCAGTAGAAACGATCTTTTTAAAAAGTGCCAACGAGGGCTGAGCCCCGGTGGCGTAGTGGTTGTGCGCGGGACTGCGGCCCACTGGGACGGAGGTTCAATTCCAGCAGTGGGGCTGGGCCTCCTACTCCCACCACCGGAGAGCAGTGATGCCCCTCCCCCCCCCAAAAAAGCTGTTAAGATCCCCAATAAATGATCTCTAAAACAAAAGAAAAGGGCTGAGCCCCGGTGGCGTAGTGGTTGTGCGGCCCACTGGGATGGAGGTTCGATTCTAGCTCCATGGAGCAAAGGCTGGGCCTCCTACTCCCACCACCTGAGGGCAGTGATGCCCCCCCCAAAAAAAAAGAAAGAAAGAAAAGTAGGAGGTGATGTACTCTGCATATGTATACAACTTTAATCAGACAACACAACTGCACAGACAGGTGGAGAGAGGTGGGGCCCGTCCACAGACGAACGGGAATAGGATGGCCCCTAGGCGGGCAGCCCCCTTCCATGGCACACTCCCTGCAGAGACCCAGGCTGTGACCCGGGCACGCAGTGACCACACAGATGGCTGGCGGAGGCAGCCCACACACCCCGGGGGCATGGAGCAGTCACGCGTGACCCAGCCACGTCGTGAAAAAACCCCTTCACGGGCTCAGGCAGGGGGACAGCACCAGACCAGACAGTGTCCATCCTGGTGTCCCGACATGTGGACTTGGGTGATGCTAGCCAGCCGTAAGAGGACGGATGCTGTCCGAGGCCACGATGGACTTTGGGGGGGAGGGGCTGTGACAAAAGAAGCTATTGGGAATTGGGATGGGTGTTTAAGTAATTGAATAAAAATGATGATGAGCTGAAAGATAAACCCCCATCTCATCTCAACAGAAATTCCTGAAAATATTAACAGGATTTCCCAGTGAGCATTTCGAAGTCCCTTGTGCGTATGAACCTGTGTCAACTGCTTTTTGGGGGAAGGAGGTTGTAGAAGACGGAAAAAGGCTTTTGCTCAGGAACTAATGGAGCTGCAATCCCACGCAGGAAGGTTTTGTAAACAATGTTCTCGTTGTGAGACAGATGACACTGAAGAGTCAGCACTACGAAGGACTCTGTCTGGTCTGGAATGAGGCTGGGGGGGGGAGGGCCTGTGGGGGGGGGGGTGGAGCGTCGGCCTCCCCAGTGACCACCCTCAGTGACACCGACCCGAGGAGAGGTCTTGGGTCGCACCAAGTCAAAACCACAGGGAAACACAGCACGGCCAGTCTCCCAGCCCAAGTGCACAGGACACTGAGCAGGAGGAAATGGGCTGGCCCCGGGGTGTCACCAGGAAACCGAGGTTGGTCACTAGCAGAGGTGGGGGAGAAGCTGGCGGAAGCTCCACCCTGCCTATTCCAGCCTCCCTGGGCAGGGCGCAGCGGAGCCAGCCAGCCTCAGACCGGGGGCTTCTCTCCATCCAGCTCAGAGGAGGGAGCTCGAGGTCTCGCCCTACGCACACTCCCGGAGGCACGTGGAGGCCACAGCCCCTGCCAACGCAGGCACGCGCCAGGCTCCCCACAGGGAGAAGAGACAGACGCAGAAGCCCGAGCTCCTGGAGGCTGAGTGAGGGTCCACTCGCTGGTACACCGCACGTCCTGCCGGCTCTCCCTGCTCTCACCAGACACCCCTACGGGTGGAGGGAGAGGGGGTGACGGCTCTGAGTGCTAAGGGGCCACCGGAATGTGCATGGAGAGTGGAGTCTCCCAGGAACCTTTGAAGCCCCCTTGCACCTGCACATACAGAGGGACCGGTCCCGGTACATGGGTGACGCTCCCACAAGTGACTGGGTGGACAGCAGGGCCAGCCGGCCCACACAGACCCGGACGCACAGGAGCCCTGAGCAGACTGGGGAAAGGAAGAAACACCGTCAAAGAGTACGTCTGAAAAGAACTGCACCGGGAATAATGCGGATAGAAATGGCCTGTTTGGGGCTCTGTAGACCAAGGGGCAGAGTGGGTGGGTATCGGTCACGAACAAGACAAGCCGGGAGCGAGGTAGCGTGGGAACTGGTAGCCATCGTTCTATGAGGGGCTTCAAGGAATCGGCGGGAAGACTTTCCCGTCTTTTCAAGCCATTTCCTCACACACTCTTCAGCGCCCCCACGGTTATTCCCCAAACCTCTCCTGTCACAGCATGTGGCGAGGAGACCCGACCACCCTCACCCTCACCCCGAGAGTGGCGACACCAGCGGACGCTGGCAGGATACTGCAGGCAGCGGAGTGCACGCTGCGGGCAGGGAGCACTGGCAGGGCCTCTAGGGCACAGGGCCTGGTGCTCCTCAGAGGCTACATGCAGGCCGGAGCCCGCCCCTCCGTGTCTGTCCAATGACCAGGCATACGGTCACCCCAGCCAGCACTGGAAGCCACCAGGACACCTTTTAGAAGGTAACACACAGTGGGTGGGCCGTCCACACAATGGGGGACTATTCACTGAGGAGAAAGCTCAGACATTACAGAGGCATCTGTGGCTCACTTCCCAAAACCCCACGGGCCACGTGGGCACACTAACGTGCTGGACAGGAAGCCCGGGCTCGGAAGGCACTGACCCAGGGAGTGGGCGGAACAGGCAGGAGCAAGGAGCAGGCCGTGTCCGCCCCATCTCACCCAGGGGCCCTGGGCCGAGCCACGCTGGTGGCCCAAGGACGTGAGGAAGACGGAGAGGAGAGAAAGTGGCTGGCAGGCGCAGGGAGAGCCCAGACACACAGTCCCAGGGACAGAGTCAGATGGAAGGGGCCGTTCATATGACCCCAGGCATAGGGTGTTCTGGAAAAGGCTTCACTGACAAGACCAGGGGTCCCGGGGTGGGCTGGACTGGGTCCTTCAAGGTGGACACATGGCTCTGTGCCTGGGTCAGAGCCCACAGGACTGCAGGGCAGAGTGCGCCCTCACTCGGCACCTGCCCCAGCTCATCTCTGCCACGAGCACGGGTCCAGCCCGACCACTGGCGCCTCCTCCATGCTCAGAACACAGGAGCGCCCCGGGGAGCCGCAGTGCACGGCGAGTCCACGCGCACGAAGAGCATCCCCTATACACACCGATGGGTGCACATCCCAGCCCAGGCGGCTCCCCCCACCCCCACGCCCACTGGACCTCTCTGCTGGCTCGGGCACACAGGGCACACAGCCACACCTGACTCGGGGTACAAGTTAGGCTCAGGATCTCCTCAGGAGGCGGCGCGTGGGTCAGGGCAGCTGTTCCCAGCTGTGCCACGGAGGCTTCCCCCCACCCTCGGCCGGCCTGCCTCGGCCTGCTCAGGCAAGCGCCATCAGGCCCGTCGACTGCGCTCTCAGAGGCACCCATCCCGCCAGCAACCTTGGCCCAGAGCCACTCAGCCACCGCCTCCTGCTGGCTCCCACCGGCCCCGTCATCTGTCCCTGAGTCTGGGGTGCAGAGGATGCACTCCACTCCAAGTCTCGCTCTCGAGGGGCGAGCGGGCCCAGGGTGGCTCATGGAGGCCCAGCAGGACAGTCCACGCCCCACGGGACTCCACGTTCGGTGGGTGTTACGAGAGAGACCACGTTACAAGCCCGCATGGGGTCCTGGCAAACAGGAGAACGTGCCCCCCGTGGTAAAGTGCTTGTTCTGATGCAGCCGGGCAGCTTTTCCCGCAGAACAAGGGCAGCGGCCTGGGACATTTAGCAAGCCCAGCCCCTGCGTGGCCAGCACCTATAGGGTGGGAGCCTCTGACTGGAGACCAGGAAAACCCCACGGGGCTGTCTATGCTCCCAGGGCAATGACGCGGGCGTCAGCACCCCAAGATTTCATGGACCCCAGCAGCCCCAGACACTTCTGAGAAGTGTCCCAGCTAAACACTCCAAGGGGAGCTGAGAGCCTCTGCTCACGAAGCGGCCTCCCCGCACGTCGCCCAGCACAGCACCTTGGACAGGCACCGCAGCCCCACTCTGGCCGCCCAGTCCCTCGCCTCACCGAGAGACCGCTGCCACGTCAGTGCTTCTCCCTAGGAGGCTGGCCCCGTCTCCCCGGCCAAGGACGGGGAGCCTCACAACGGCTGCCTGTGACTGCTGGGACCAGCCTTGGCCACTCTCCAAAGCGTCCCTGCCCACGGGCACCTGCTTGGGCGGTGGCGGCAGCAGCAGTAGGGGCCCGCTGAGCGCGGTGCCACGAGGTGCCAGGCACAGCTGGCGCCTTCCTGCCAAGGCAGCCTCTGCCCACCCTTCATTTGCTCAGCAAACAGGTTGTCACTTCCTGCCGCCGGGTTCCCCCACCCTCATCCCCCAGCAGCCAATCTGCCCGTCCAGCTGCAGCACAGCTTCCCTCAAGCTCCTGGTTCAGGGCCCAGCTCCACCCACCCCCAGTGCCCCTAGGTGCCCACGCTGAGAGCGAGGTCCAGCCCTCTGCAGGCCAGACAACTCTGCTCACCCACTTGGGTCCACTGCCAGGGCCCGCACGCCTCACCTTCAGGGACCAGCCGCAGGCCTCCGCTGCTGGCACTGGCATCTCCTGGATGGGCTCTCTCCTGCACCGGCCAGGCAGCCCTGGAGCCCGCATCTCCCTCCCAGCCCAAGGGAAGTGGGGCTCTGTGGAGCCAACGGGGTCAGTCTCCTGCCCGCAGAGCCACCCTCAGCCGGGCTTGCCTGCTGTTGGGAGAGGACAACAGCTGCACAGCCTCCCCCTGCCTGCCGACCCACGGAGCGGCCCTGCCTAGGGGTGCAGAGGCAGGTAGCCTAGAGAGGGTTTGAACTGCCAACAACCCCATCCACCACCGGGCCCATGTAGGAGCAGAGCTCTAGCTAACCGGACACTGCAGCCTGGACTCTGCCCCGAAGACCCCACAGACACCTGATTCGATGTTAACACCTCACTCCCAAACCATCGCCGGGGCCCTGCGGTCGATGCGGTGATACCACGCCCCGGGGGAGGAGCGGACAGACCCCACGGCAGAGTCCCAGCCATGTGTGGGGGCCTGGAAGCAGCACCCGGGGTTTTCATGATCAGTCATGCTGGCATGCTGACATCCTTTCACTCAGTAAGGTTATATAAACCACCAGGTTTCAGGATGAAAACTTGCGCTTGACAGTTTATGCAAAAACCAGAATCACAGTCGGAGCTCGGGCAGGAAGTGGGGCGCCGCTCAGCTCTGCTCCCTGCATGAGCATGTGGGCCGAGCCGCAGCCACCAGTGCGCGGCCATCGCGCCGCCATCCCCATCCCGCAGCTCCGTGGCAGGTCTGGAGGGGGTCACAGCGGCCAGCCTGTCTGCCTCCCATCTGGGTTTACCTTCAGTCTGCCGCTGCCCATAAAGCACCTTGCTGGGATCACTGTGGGGCTGTGCTGTCTCTGAGGGCCCTGGTGGAACAGTGGCTAACCACTGGGCCGATAACCAGGAGGCCCGAAGTGTGAAGCCACCAGCCACTCCAAAGCGGAGCCTCTCTGTAGCCGGAGAACCCCACAGGGGCAGTGCTGCGCTGTCCTATGGGGTCGCCGTGAGTCAGACTTGACCCTGCGGCAGGGAGCTGGTGGTATTTTTACAAGCTGCATCTACATGGGGTGGGGAAGGGCTAACATCTTTAGCATATAGTAGGTCTTCCTATCCAGGAACACAGAATCAATCTCTCTCTCTCTCTCTCTCTCTCATTTTCCTTAGATTCCAAACTTAACTTGGCCTTACTGCTGCCTTATCAGAAAAAATTACTCAGTTACCCACACCCCAGGAAATTAAAGACTTGTACCACAGCCCATCACCCAGGAGAAAGGGCAGGGATGCTTTCATAGCACCCCCTGGATCTTTCTGGCACCTCCGGGGGGGGGGGTATTTTCATCCACTGTGGGAAACACTGGCGTAGATCTTTGGTCTACCATAGCTCGTACTTTTCCTCAGATTGACCTTGGATGTCGTCTTGTGTTGGGTTCACACCCAGGCTCTGTCCCTGTTTCGGAAGAGGGCGCTAAAGTAAAGGGTGCCACCGGGTTTATCGAATTCCCACTGGGGAGTGCTGGCCCACAGAGAAGCAGGTGTCTTTTGGACATTCGTCTTGCTTCCTGCAACCATGTTGTGAGCACAACTGCTTTTTGCAGGCTTTTGGGATTAAGCTGTTTAATTGTCAGAGACCTTTCTTTAGGGGGTCTTTAGAACGCAACCCTCACTTTGGAGGTTACCATTTAAACATCTTACAGGAATTCACATCTAACAGGCTTCAATGTCCTCCGGCATCTCAATTCCACATGTGTGTGCACAGGTGTGCCAGCAGGGGGACGTGTGCAGCAGCGTCACCTCTTTCAGGCCGGGGACCACAGGTGTAAGGAACACCTGCAGAGACCAGACCCGACCCTGGGGTCCCCGCCTTTGGGTTGGTTCCAACTGAGGGGGCTTCTCCCTGACCTGTCCGGTGCAGAGCCGGGCCTGGGTCTCCCCACTCCTCCCACAGACGTGCCAAGTGGGCCCTGCCCTTGGGGATGTGAAGGGCCCCGTCCTCCCTCACAGACACATCCAACTCCTGGGGAGAAGACAGGCCTTAGCCACTGAGAGGAAGGCCACGGGCACCATTTTCATGAGAGCCGATCCCTCGTTGTAGACTATGGAAGCATGCATGAAGCCTGAGGACCCTTGCCTCACCCAAAGAAATCCCTGGGAGTGGCTGAGGAACAGTCGGGAAAGCCAGCAGACTACAAATCCATGTCCAAGTTGCCCTGGCTAACGCTTCCAGGAGGGTGAGGGCTGGAGACCCAGGATGAAGAGTCCGGTGGCCCACTTTAAAGGTTCAAGGCAAATGTTCAGAAAAACAGCTGACCCCTGCCCATGCACTTGGGGTGCGGGGCACAGAAAAATGCCCCAAGTAGCCCTGTGAGAGCCCGCTCCAGACAGAGGCAGCATTTGGTGCACAGCTACCCCTCCACACTACAGAGTCAGGGCAGCACCCACACCCCGCCTCTCACCGCCGGGGCCACAACTGTACCCGAGGGGGTCGCAAGGCTATTTTGGCAAATCCCTCGGTGACTGGACAGGGACTGAGTACACTGAGTTAGAAACCACATGGTCTTATGAACATGCCAGCTCACCAGAGAGTAATGCTGCAGGAAATAGAACTCTACCGCCAGCAAAGACGCGGTTCGACCTCCAGATCTGGTGAGCAGCCACAACGGGTGGACTGGACGAATGGACCGTGCATGCCGACATCAGTCTCCACCAGCCTGAGACCAGGACGCAAAGGTGCCTGCCTACCACTACCAGCTGCTCTGGAAGGGGCTACCCTGGAGGTCCTGGGTCCAGTGCCAGAAAAATGTCGCCCAAGGCTCAAAATCCTAGAGAGACTTGGCATACTGGTCAAGCGATGGCTCTCAGGATCCCTGAGACCACAGCCCCAAGTCACCGCACACCCCTGGGCTCTTCCGCCCGACGTGAGAGGGCTCTGTGCGGGGAACCCCAGCCTTGGGGCCCACGCGCTCCTTAGACTCGTCAACTATTTGGGACCAAAGGGCAGTCCTGACCCCAGGGTGAGGTCCAGAAGGATGAGGTCCAGACGGGGGAGGCATGGATCAGGAAACCGTGGGGGGGAGGGGCATGGAGGAGGGACAGTGGACTTGGAGGGGACTGCAGTGCATGGCACGAAACAAAAGGAGTCTGAATTGCTGAATGCAGACCTTCCCCCGATTCACCATCGAACTTTAAAAGAAACGCAGTGATGCTGAGCATCCCTGGGACGCCACCCAACCTTCAGTTCAGGGCAGGCGGGGGACAGGCACGTGGTGGGGGAGGAGGCTGGGAGCAGACTCCGTCCCTGGGGGGTGCTGTCCAACTCCAACCCACAGTGGCCCCGTGCGTCAGGCTGTGACGCCCAGGGAACCAGATCACCAGGTGTCCCTTGTCCAGAGCCGCTGGGCAGTTTCCAGCTGCTGACCTTCTACCCAGCCTCTGAGCACGTGACCTCGGCAGCCCCGGACTCCCGGGTCCCAGACCGTGCTCTGCTGCCTGTGGTTCTGGACGGGGACAGTCCCGCCTGAAACATCGGATGCTGTGTGGGAGCCATGAACCTGACGGCGGCCCCCCGCCCACCTCCTCTCGCATCACTGGTCACCAGCTCCCCGGGGCGGTCCCAGCAGGAGCATGAGGAGCACAAGACTGGCCAGTCCTAGAAGTGGAGTCACCGCCCCCTGATGTCACGGGCCCAGTGGGCATGCCCACCTGCTCCTCCATCTGCCCACCGAGGTCAACTCACATCTCACCCGTCATGGGACGGAAGCTGGAAAACCTGGCCCAGAGTCCCCAGGGAGCGCCTGGATGCCTACATTGGTGACCTGTGGCAGGTGCCAGGCAACAGGGGCCGCTGGGCAATGCTGCTGACCCAGCAGAGACACACGCAGACCTAGCCAGTCCCCTCTCCAGGGCTGACTGAGCCTGGCAGTTGAGAGGCAAACCCAGCTGCTGCTGCTGCTGCCGCCGCTGCCTTCCCGGCCGGTGGCCTCCCACTCAGGGTCCTGAGACCTGCGTGACTGCTGGCCTAGCTCCCGTGTCACATCCCCACATCCACCCCCAACCAGCCAGGCTCTGACCTGGAACAGGGCGAGGCGGAAGGTGGAGGCGCTGGATCACTTGGGAGAGGGAGAACTTGGTAAAACGAGGTGAAGGCTAGACGTAGGTGTTGGGGGAAAGCCACCGACAGTGGGCCGGGATCAGAGGGAAGGGCAGACCAGCGGGCGTTTGAAGCCTCTAAGGGTAATGACACACGGGTGGTGGCCGCTCCCCGCTGGAGGGCCTGCTTATCTAACCGGGCACGTGGACCACCTTGAAGACCCATCAGAAACCGGGCTTTGATCAGCCCTACCTCCTTGACGGGGAACCAGAGTTTGGCAAAAGAGACCAGCGTCATGACAGATCGAGGAGGGGCTGAGCCTGTCTGATCCCAGGTTTGTTCTGAACCTACTTCCTGGCAAACTTGGGGCGCCGGCTGGGCTGGACGCCGGCCCGGGAGCCCAGACCTGGGTCCTGGGGCTCAGGGCCCGGTGCCGGAGAGAGCCCGGGGTCAGTCCGCACGGCCAGGGGTCGGGGGCCCTCGGGGGCCCCAGCGCGGGGTCCGCAGTTGCCAGGCAACAGTGGGGGGGCTCTGGAGACCGCCTGCGGGTTCCGCCCGCCTCCCAGAACTTTCTCCCCAAGTTTCCCGCGCCCGTGAGGCCTAGACCTGCGGGCCGCCGCTTCCAAGGCGCCCAGGAGCCTCCCGCCACCGCCCCGCCGCCTGCCGCCCCGCTGCCCCGCCGCCCCGCGAGTAGCCAGGCCTCCCTAGGGGACGCGGAGCGCGGGCAGGGGGCCTCACCTGGGCCCCACCTAAGCTTCACCTGGACGCGATCTCCTCGGCGCCTCCAGCTCCCCGCCTCCCAGCCCCCGCCGCGGCCGCGCGACTGCTGACACCGAGGCGGAAGTGCGGCCGGCCGCCTCGGACTGACAACCGCGCCCGCCACTCGCGGCACTCAGCGCGGTCGCTTCCCCTGCAGCGGGCCCAATCAACGAGCGGCGTAGGAGCCGCGCTGGAGGCGGGCCTATGATAATGAGCGGCATAGCAGCAGCTCCCTCCGTCCACTCGGGAGTCCCGCCCGCGCGGAGGAGTGACGACGCTACTATCCAATCACCGCGGAGGAGAGGCGGGGTTATACAGAGACTGATCGGAAGGGGGAGAGAGGGCGTGGCGGGAGGTGGGGGAGGCGAGTTTACAAACAGTGTGGTCAGGTGGCTGGGGCGCGACGCTGCGCCTGCAGGGCCCCGGGGACTCCCAGATCCTGGGAATGAGCACGTGGGCAGTCGGTTAGCGTCCTCTTGGCAAAGCTGCTCTCTCTCCGCTCGAGAACCTTGCAGGATCTCACGGTCTCAGCAAATATCGAACGCATCCTCTCCTTTTCCGCGCGGGGCGGGGGCGGGGGTGGGGTGGGAGATGGGGCGGAGCTGTCCAGGGGCACAGCTCTACTGGGCCGTGCAGCGTCGCCGGGAGCGCGCACGGACCACATGGAGGCCGTTTTTTGGTCGGGGTTTTTTGCATGCCCAGGCGCCCTGGTGGTTCAGTGGGTGGTTCAAACCACTGGCCGCTCCACAGGAGAAGATCGGCAACGGGCTCTCATGCATGTTCACGGCTTGGGAAACGGCAGGGAAGTTCTGCAGGGACCCTATGAGTCGGAATCACCTTGCCAGCAGGGGGTCTGTTCTGTTCTGTTTTGTGTTTGGAGTGGGCCTCCGGTTCACTGCTCTCCAAATCAGAGACCTTCTGTACCCCTGTGGAATCCACTGACCACGGAGGCTGCTTTCAGATCCTAAGAGGTCATCAGTTCCCACTGTGTGGCCATGGGCAAGTTAACTACCCTCCCTGAGTTCAGGCACACTCCAGGATCCCCATGTTCAATCCACCTGAATCATGAGCCTGGTGGGGGCACAGGCAGGGGTAGGGAGGAGACTGAACCTGGCCATCTCCTCAGAGTCACAGTGTATAGCCCAGAGGTGGGCATGTGTCCTGGCCAGTGGGGTTCAGTTCTGTGATTTTTTTTTTTTTTTTTGGCATCACTGCTCTCCGGCGGCAGTGGGAGTAGGAGGTCCAGCCCCACTGCTGGAATTGAACCTCCGTCCCAGTGGGCCGCAGTCCCGCGCACAACCACTAAGCCACCGGGGCTCAGCCCCTGTGATTTCTTTTGTAGGACTAGAGAGTCCTGCCCTGGGGAAACTGGACTCTGACCCCCTCCCACCCACCCAGGACCGCCTGGGGTCAGTCAGGTGATGGAAAGGTATAGCCATGGGCTAGTGGTGGCTTAGGTGTCAGGAGTGCAGCCACCAGAGGACAGTCAGAAAAAAGCCCTGGGGAAAGCTCTGGAGTCTCTGGGGTGCAGTCTGGCCATTCAGCGGACTGGCCCTGGCCTCACGCCGGTCCTGTGGCCGGGTTCCATCTTAGCAGCCTCTAGAGTTGCCGGCCCCCAGCCCACTGCCATGGACCCACTCTGGCTCCCAGGACACAGTAAACCCTCCCAGTTCCCAAGGCTGTCATCGTCCTAGAAGCAGGCGGTCTCAGCTTGTGCCCTCAGCTTGCTGCCTCTGTGGGCTCGAACCGGCAGCCTTTTATCTTCCTATCGAGCGCTGTGACCCCTGCATCACCAGGGTTCCTCCTTGTTCTCCCGACACACTCTCTTCGGAGTGAGGTCCCCGTGGCTCAGCCCCCAGTGCTGCTGGGAGCCCATGGGCCTCTAGAGCGGTGGTTCTCATCCTTCCTAATGCCGCGACCCTTTCATACAGTTCCTCATGTTGTTGTTTTAATCATTTTATCGAGGGTTCGTACACCTCTTATCACAGTCCATACATCCACCCATTATATGTCAAGCATATTTGTATATTTGTTACCATCATCATTCTCAAATCATTTTCTTTCTACTTTAGCCCTTGGTATCAGCTCCTCACTTTTCCCTTCCTCTCCGCTCCCCGCTCCTTGATAATTTATAAATGATTATGATGTTGTCATATCTTACACTGTCTGGCGTCTCCTCCCTTCACCCACTTTCCTATTGTCCATCCCCCAGGGATCCTTGAAATCGGTTCCTCTTTTCTACCCCACCTTCCCTCCATCCTCCTGGTATGGCCACTCTCACCACTGGTCTGGAAGGGATCATCTGTCCTGGATTCCCTGTGTTTCCAGTTTCTATCTGTACCAGTGTACATCCTCTGGTCTAGCTGGATTTAAGGTAGAACTGAGGTCATGGTAGTGCGGGAGTTCAGTTTCTCATGTTGTGATGACACACTGACCAGAAAATTACTTTCGTTGCTACTTCATAACTGTAATTGTGCTACTGTTAGGAATCTATCGGGTGACCCTCGTGAAAGGATTGTTTGACTCCTAAAGGGGCGGTGACCACAGCTCGAGAACCACTGCTCGGGTGAGTTCTGGGATTCAAAGACCACCTCACACACCCTCTACTCAGAGCCCACCCCCCACCCAGCCGCCAGGGGACTCCCCACTGCAGCAGGGTACTGAAGGGCAGGCCAGGCCTTGGCTGCCTGTGTCATCTGCAGGAGCGCTCAAGGGCCCCTAAAGATCGCGTGTGATGAGTGAGGGGCTGTGGGGTAGCAGTGGGCTCTAGCAGCATATGGGGGCCCCTCCCCCATCCGAGGGCTGGTCCCCACCCCATTGGAGGGGCCCAGTTAGTAGATGCCAGGGACGTGCAGAGACTGAGAAAGAGTTCTGGAAGCTGCTTCTGAAGAGAAGGACTGAAGGAGGCGGGACCAGGCCTCGGAAACAAAGGCGTTGCCATGGTGACTTGGGAAGAAGCTGACTCTGGCAGAGAAAGAGAAGGTGCCTGCACGGCCCTCCAACACCCCCCCTGCCCCGCCCCACCCTAGCCAGGACTAGGAGGGCACTGGGTGCCCCAGAGACCTGGGCCACAGCCTCCCTGGCTGGCCTGGAGCCTGGTGCAGGATCCTCAAAAGGCCCATCCTGGCCCCTTCCCTCTGCAAAAGACAATCCTGCCCACCCACCCCTTGGCCAGACCTTCTAGGGTGAATGCAGAATGAGGATCAGCGAGCAGGATCAGAGGAGGGGCTGGAATCCAATGACCCTCCCATGCACCAACAGGCCTCTCCCAAAGGAGTGCCCACCCTCCCACATCCCTGCTAGTGAGCGCTCTCTCTCACCCTGGGTGAACACAGGCTGCACCCCCTGCGTGTGCTGGGGCTACCAGAGGGACACCTCTCACTCCCTGGCATCTCTCCCTCTTGGGCCAAGGCCCAGGTCCAGAGGCCCTTCTCCTGGGAGGAGTGGGGGAGGGGTAAGAGCTGAGCAATCTTCCACAGCCATTGACACATGGTCAGGCTTTGCTGCCCCTGTTCTGGCAGCAGCCTGCCGGGTTCCTGTGTGCACCCAGACTGAGCAGACACAGCACCAGGAGCCCTCTCAGAAAACAGCGCTCAGCTCCCTCCCCGGTAGACCCCCTCACAGAATCTGCACCCCAAGCAGGTCCCAGATTTGTGTGTGTGTGTGTGTGTGTGTGCCCTTGGAGTTTGAGAGGCGGCTAAGTTTGGCCCCGGCACAAGTGACCGGGCGCCCGTCTCAACTCCTGATTTTGGGACGATCCGACGTAGCTGGTGAGGCCGTAGGCCCCCTCAGGCTGGGCCAGGTCTTCAGTTTGTGGGGTGGAGAGAGCCTCCCTCGAGGAGCCCACGCACATCACCCCACCACCCTCTTGGATCAGGAAGGGGAGCGCGGGCACCCCTGCCCACCACGAGGCAAGTGCTCAGTCAGGGGCTTCAGTACCCGTGGACCCTGGGCAGCGGCCTTGCCTCCCAAGGCCCTGCATGGCTGCTCGGTCCTGCCACCCAGGAAGCCCGCCCAGCTCAGCCCAGAGAAGGCTGGACGCATGGGCCATCTGGCCAGAGCGAGGCTCAGGGAGCAGGGCAGGCCCGGCAGCATCAGTCCTGTCCAGCCACTGCTCTTTGGTCCACTGCACCCTCTCCTCCAGAGCAGGGGTCGGGCCTGGGGCACAGAGCACCCGGCCTGCAGGGCTTGACCACAAGAATGTGCCCTGTGCTGCTTCCCGGCCTTTGTCCCCTGCCGAGGCCAAGCCTGCCGCTGCCAGGCCCTGGGAGGAGATGGTTCCACTCCCCGCGGTGGAATGCTGTGGAGTCTGCTGTCTGGAGCGGCCAGCCAGCCAGGGGGGCGGCCAGGCCGGCCCTGCACACACATGCGTCTCGCGGGTGCGCCCCAGCACGGCTCCGCAGCAGCGTGACAGCCCCGCTTCCTTCCCCGGCATTGAGGACGACGACAGCGACGACGACGGGAGGGTATTTTTAGCTTTGAACCCACCACGTGAAGAGAGAGGAGTTATCAATAGCAGCGGCAAAGGGCTTTTTCGTGTGTGTGTGTGTGTGTGTGTGTTTTCTCAGGGCTTTGGGGCCTGAACAATCTGCACTTGTTAAATTCTACCAAAAAAGGGTGTGTGCGTGTGTGGGGGGGACACCACATTCCTCATAAATATTTTACCTGAGGGCCCCCCACCCCGCCTTCCCGTTCATCCCCTCATCTGCCCACTGGCCTCCGCAAGAAGAGGTCAGAGCTGGGGTCATTTGAGCTGGGACAGAGGCTGGTCACCACACTGGTGCAGGCAGGGGAATGCAGCGTCCAGCCTGGGCTGGGACCTCAACTTCCGCTCTTGAGAGCTGGCCCCTCCTGCACACCACGGTGGTCGTCCTGGCACTTACTGGGCACTTGGTGTACTGGCCCTGGCTGGGAGTCTCTGGCACTCAGTGTCTCTGTCCTGTCCTGTGGCACCAGGTTGTTGGCAGAGGTCTCTGGAGCAGAGGGCGGTGTGGTGATGTGGGTGTGGGGAAGCTGGGCCTCTCTCGCTGCGGTGGGCAGGGGCAGCAGGCAGGGCCGACTGCGGGCCCAGGACTTACTGGCATGGAGTCTTTTCTATGTCATAGCCTCCTCCTGGGCCAACCTGAGAGAAGAGTGACACCTGCATGGGTGGGGATCACAGAAGCCCAGCCGTGGCAACGAGACAGACACGCTCTCCCGGCCCACGTGTGCTGCCAGGCCTGCTGTCCAGAGCTAGTGAGCTACCAGCCCCCACCGCCAGGGACCCAGCCGCTGCCTGACCTCGGCCTTGAGCAGTGCCTTCACGCTGGCAGGGTAGCCCCGAGGTGGCTGCTGCTGCTCCAGCCATCACGTCGACCTCCCAACCTGACGAAGCGGGGAAGGAGATGCACCACCTCACAAAGACGCTCTTCTGCTCACACCTTGCTGGTCAGACCTCATCCCAGCCAGGCTGAGTGCCCTGTCACCCTGACTAAAATGGCGGGACCAAAGAAAGAAGACTGAGGGGGCGCCTGCCTGCTGGCCTCTCAAGGACACCCCTGCGGCTGCTCAGGGCCCTGAGGACCCCGGCTGGTTCCAGGGAAAAGGATCTGGGTCCCTGCATGGCAAGGAGAGCAGCATGGACACTGGGCTGGACTGCCCGGCCCCAGGGCCCTGGTGCAGCACTGCCGGGCCCAGCCCTGGCCTCAGCTTGTCCCCCGATGGCCCTGTCTGCTTCCGGATCCTCCGCCAGGGCCCCAGGCTAAGGGGGCTGGGCTCCCCTCTGCGGGCCCGCCGGGAGTCAGAGGGGTATGGGCACCCGTGTGCCAGAGGGAGGAGGCAGCTTGGGCTGGGATAAATTTAACTTGTCAGAAGCTGACTGCGTCGGCCGAGCGGCTGGCTGGGCTTGGGGGCCCGGAGAGCTGCCAGGCGAGGGGGCGGAGAGGGGGTGCAAAGTTTAAATGCGCCCGGGGAGCTGTGAGGTGCCAGGGGCTGTTCAGGGCCTCCTCCAGGATCAGCTGAGGACTCGGGGTGCATGCTCGGAGGTGGGAGGGCAGCGGGAGGGACAGTCGCAGCCTGCTGCGGAGTTGGGGTGGGGGGCTCGGCCAAGGGGGTCGGGTCTACCCTGTCCTGCCCCATGGAGCCCAGGTAAAGAAGACGTGCAGGTCTGGCCGGGCCTGGACCTTGGGGGCAGGGCTGGCCCACACTGCCTGTCTCTACCCCACCCCCAGGCCTTCTCAGGGGGCCCTGCACCATCCTTGCTCTCTTGAATCCCCGGCCCCCTAATCGTACCAGGGGGACCCTCATTTTCATAGCTGCCCACCTTGAGAGTGGGAAACGGGCGGGCGGCACGGCTTGGCTTCTGCAGTCCAGGCTTCAGGAATGCCAGAGGCAAGCCGGCCAAGGGGTGGGCGGACCGGTCAGTGGGAAGGCAGTGTGCACAGAGCCCCAGGCCAGGGCTGGGTCCCCCGGGAGAAACCCCAGAGGATAGAGCACCCCCTCGCTAGCTGAGGAGCCAGGCTCCGGTAGGCTCAGCTGTAGTCAGTAGACTACAGTAGGCTAGCTGAGCAAATACCCTCTCAGCAAGGTGGCTGGGGTCGCCTCGGTGGGTGACCAGGGGGGGTCCAGGCCTCTCCACACATCCACTGAGGGTCTCAGGTGGCCTCAGGGGACCTCAGAGCCGATGTCCTTGGGGCTGCATAGGGTTCAGAGGAGACCAGACCTGGCTAAGGTTCCAGGCCTCCCTTCCTCCTGGGCTGCTATCAGCTGGGAGGTCACTTAGAGGATCCTTGCCCAGGTGCCAGGCAGAGCCAAGGGCTGGGAGAAGAGTGGGAAAGGCAGGGTCAAGCCCCAAGACACACATGTGTACAGAGATAGACATTTGGACACACACACGGGTGAACACGGACAAGGAGACACAGATGCACACAGATGCCTGCATGCACATGGACAAGTACACGCCCATGACTGGTCATAGACAAACTGCACGAAGAGACACAGCTCAGACGCACACATACAGGGGAACAGACCTCACCCACCCCGGTGGGGATGGGCGGTTCCTGTTGGAGTCCAAACAAGTCTCCACTATCTGGCGGCTGACAAGCCCTGATCCCTCAGAACCAGGGGCCCACGGAGAGGTGGGAGGCAGTTCCCAAGCTCCTCCTTGCCCAGGACACCCCCTGTCTGCTGGGGCACGAGGGGCTTAGGGCGCTCCACGTCAGCCCAGAGGCTGTACTGCACACACATGTACCACCATGTGCACATGTGCGTGCACACACCCACCCCCACACACACACTGTCCAAGCCCCAGAGTTAGCCGCGTGGTGGAGGAGGCCTGGCCAGCCCCGGGGGTGGGAGGCCTGTGGTAAAGGAGCCTGGGAGGTTGCACCGGGAGTGGGCTGGGGACAGAAGGGACCTGCCAGGCCTCAGGGGAAGAACTGGATGTTTGAAGTCAAGGTGGGACTGTTAGCCTCTCCTCCCCCCTTGATGAGCAGGAGAGGATAGCCAGTGATAGCCTTACTGAAGTCAGACTCCCCAGGACCGGCCCTTCTCTGGCCTTGGCAGACCCCATCCTGGAGGGCACACAGAGGCACAGCTGACCTGTCAACCCCGCTGGACCTGCCTGGGGGTCCCTCGGCAGCTCCCTCTATCTCCTGAACCTCTCCACCTTTACCTGTTCCAGCATCCCCTCCCCACTCCTTCTTTGGCCCTGGGTCAGCCCAGATTGCTCCCCTGCCTCTGGCCAGGCCTAGAGACCCCCAGGGACTGATTCGGATGGCTGAGGCTGTGATCAGGATGAGTCCTGATGCTTGGAGGCTCTCCGTGGACAGAACCCAGCCCCCACATGGCCGGGTGGGGTTCGGAGTCCAATGTACTGCCCCGAGAAGGCACCATGAGAGGCCTACTTTATCCTTGCCCTGTGCCATTCCCTCGAAATTCCCTTAGTACTGCTCACTTAGTACTGCTCACTGGCAGCAGGGACCTTGCCACAGTGCAATAACTCAGGGCAGCCACTTGATAAGTCTTTGTGGAGCTGCCAGGCAATGCCTTGCCCTCTGTGACCACACACAAAGGCAGATGTGTGTGGAGATCCATGGGCCACTCCAGATGGTGGATTCTCAAGAGGGGCAGGAGAGAAGCTTGGGGCCATGAGGGTAGCTGTGACCTGGGAGGTACATGACACGGCACAAGGGAACTGCCAGGAGGAGGAAGCAGTACACCAAGAGTGTCTGGATGCAGCTGTGCCTGAAGCTGGTTGCCCCCACAGGGGCCAGCCCTGGGCGACAGACAGAGAGCAGTCCTGTGGCATGGGGCCTGCCACTTGCAGGCAGGTCATGGCAATGGTGCCATTGACGGGATCTGAAAGCCCCAGCTCCCTCCCCGCCTGCCTTACCCTAAAGCCAAGGAGATTCCAGCCTGAAAACAGTGGCTTCAGGAGCCACCTGGTTACACCAGGCTCGAAGCTCATCAAGATGCACCCGGAGCTGGTGCAGAATGTCACCGGAGGTGGGGGGGGGGACGAGAAGGAGGGGGAAAAAAAACCCCGCAACACTGCATTCCTATATTCAAATGAGTCCTGCAGAGAGAGACAGAGAGAGAGACAGAGAGAGAGAGAGAGGCAAACAGACCTTCCTAGGGAGCTGACACCTGAGCTGAACTCAAGAGACCTGCAGGTGCTCCGAGAAAACGCTGTGGCATGACAATCAGTTTGTGTGCTGCCTGCCTGTGGCCCTTGGGACCTCCTCACTCCTCCTCAGTGGGCTGTGCCCTGAGCAGCTGACCAGCACATGGCAGCAACTTCCCTGGGGGAGCAGTTGGCTCAGGGGTGGGGCAGCAGGGCACTGGCCTGGGACATTAAGGCTGTCTCCATGTGCCAGCACATCCTCAAATGTCCAATCCAAGCCCCTCACACACACCCCAAGGCCCCCCCCCCCCGACCATTCCCTGAGAATGCCCCGTTGGCCATAGTTTGGTTCAGTGTCCTTCAATCCTGCTCTTCCACCAGAATGCTCTGGTCCCAGGCAGGGCCCCGTCTCCCCCTGGGCAGAGGCACTGTGGAACCCCCATTCCCAGATGGGGACACAAGGGGGCCCAGGCAGTGTATGAGAACCCTGTCCCACCCTCTATGTCACCCCATGTTTCTGTGGTGGGGGAAACCTCAGGCCCACTCAGCAGGGAGCCATTGGCCAAGTGGGGGTGGTGGTGGCCAGAGTCAGGGGTCCAGCCCGAGCTGCAAAGACCTCTGGGTAGAGAGGGATGGAGTAGCAGGGTCCAGCCACCACCAATGCCTGCCCTAGGAATGTCCTGGCCCTGGCCCCTGGCCCACCAGACGTGCAGGATGGGGCGGAGAGTGGGGTTCAGTGGGGTTGTGGGGTGTTGCTGTGAGCAGAGCCAGGGATCTGAAAGGGTTCCCCACTGGGGCTGTGAGAGCCAGAAATGGTGGAGTGGGCGAGCCTAGGGCCTGGGACTCCCCTCAGGGGTGCGCAGATAGGAAGCCCCAGCCCTCAGTCTGCGCTCTCCAAAGTTTCTGAAGCCTGCCTTGGGGCGGGGGGCAAGGGTGGGAATTGCTGGATGGCTCCGCCCGCTCTCACGGGCCCCTCCCTCAAGCACAGGCGAGCCTCCTGCAAGTGTGCACCGCAGGCGACAGAGGGAGCCGCTTCCTGCCCGGGCGCTGCAGCCTGGCTGTCTGCCTGTGCTGGTCCCCGCCGCTGGGTGGCTTTCCCTGGGCTGTGGGTGTCTGTGTGTCTGCATGTGGGTGTGTCTGTCTGTCTCACTGTGATTGTCTCAGCCTGCCTGTGTCCTTGACCCTGTCTATCTGAGCGCGTGTCTGGAGCGGGATGCGCCCTCCATCACCTCCCCCCTCCGCACTTCACTCCCGCAGGCAGGCGCTAACGGCGCCGCAGCTGCCGCCAGGGCTGCGCCTGAGCGCAGTGACCTCTGTCCGCTGCAGCAACGATCGCCTTCACCGCGTATCCAGTGGGGGTCCCGGCCGGGCTTACAGCCACCTGGAGAGCTCCTGCCCCTGGGGTCGCTGCGCCTGGGGTGGGAGCGCTGCCCTCCGGGCTGGGCGCTTGGTCCCTCATCTTCCCTTATGTAACTCCACATCTGTCTGCGCCTGCAGGTCACCCTGGACCCTGCACCGCGCCCTGCCTACGATGAGGCTGAGGCCAGACTCGCGCACGTGGGGCGCGAATGGGGGGGTGGGGAACCAAGCCAGGACGCTCTCTCAGAGACCCCTCTCCACCCCTCCCCTTCAGACATTCCTCCCCGCCCCCAGACCCACTCTCCCAATGAAGGAGACAAGGAGGTGACGGGGCACGTTCCCCTGGGTGCTTAAGCAGGCGCTTCCACCCCCAAGCACCCCACGGCGGGTCCCCACAAGTGCCGAGCTCCCAACGAGGGCTGTGCTGGGTCACCGGGGCCGAGGGCACGGGGGGGGGGAGGGGACGGCTGGCGAAGGGGGCCGAGCGTTCCAGGACTGATTCTCACGCGCTGCCCGCAGAGCGGGCGAGACCTCGGTCCTGCCCTGTCAGCCCGGAGCCCCAGAAGCCGCCGGCGTGCGCCCCGCGTCGGGCTCCAGCCAGCCCGCGGCACGCGGCGCTGTCCGTGGTGCTGCCGGCACCGGGCGGGGCGGGGGCGGGGCGGGGGCGGGGCGAGGGCGGCAGCCAATGGCGGGAGCTCTGCGCGGGGCGGGGGGCTCAGGCTCTGAGCCGGGCGCACTCGGCTGGCGCCGCGCTCGGGGCGCACGGACGCTCGGGCGCTGCTCCGGCTCCGCTCCGCTCGGCACCGCCTGCAGCGGCGGCCCACCCGGCCGGCTCCTGGCCCGGGCTCCTCAGCGCAGCGCGTCCGTTCGGCCCCGGCGCCCGGGGACCATGCGCCCAGCGCCCCCCGCGGAGCCGGACCGGGCCGAGCGCCCGCGGGGACCAGACGTCCGGCCTGGGGCCCCTCCCGGCCACCCGGCCCGCGCCCCGCTCTCTGCCCCGCGCCCTGCAGCCGCGTGAGCCGCCGGGGGCCATGGAGCGCGCGCCGCCCGACGGGCAGCTCAACGCGTCGGGGGCGCTCGCGGGTGAGGCGGCGGCAGCGGCGGCGGCGGGCGGGGCGCGCGGCTTCTCAGCCGCCTGGACCGCCGTGCTGGCCGCGCTCATGGCGCTGCTCATCGTGGCCACCGTGCTGGGCAACGCACTGGTTATGCTCGCCTTCGTGGCCGACTCGAGCCTCCGCACCCAGAACAACTTCTTCCTGCTCAACCTCGCCATCTCCGACTTCCTCGTGGGTAAAGCCCCTACGCCACCCTCCCGCCTGCGGGACCCGGGCCCAAGCCGTGTTGGGGGTCTCGCGCGCGGCCCGCGACCCCGCCGGCGGCCGGGCTAAAGAGGAACGTCCCGGGCAGAGTTCTTTGCTGGCCGGGCTGGCGGGACAGGTCCTAGGTCCTTCCCCCGGGAAGGGCCGGCGTGGCGGGCGCTGGGCTCGGCGGCGCAGGGCGCAGCGGCGGCAGGTGCAGCGCTGGCTCTGCGCTGTGGCCAAACAAAGGCTGCGGGCACTCAGGACACGAGGAGGGCGTGGGGAGGCGGGTGGAGAGGTTTGGGGGAGGGTACAGGAAAGAGGGGGTTCAGCTATGTGTGTTGGGGGAGGGGGCCGCGAGAGGCGGGGGTGCTCAGAGGAGCTGCACGCGCTCACGTGTCCGTGCTCTGTTGCTGGCTGGGGGGCGGGGCGCCGAGGGGCCGAGCGCCAGACACCTGTTGGTTCTGGGAGGTTCAGCTCGCCGCTCGCTCGCGCTGAGAGGCGTCTTCGCGGTGGGAGACTTCTTTGGGGCCTGAGATGATGCTTCGAACTAGCGGAGCGAGGCTAGGACTGGGGTCCAGCGCGGGGAGGGGAGAGAATCTTCACCCCTTTGGGTGCTGGGGAGAGCCCGACAGAAGCCTGATTGGACTCCAGGATCTGGGTCCCTTGACCAATCGCTCTGGAACCCCCCTCCCCCCCCACACACACACATCCCCATCTCCAGAGTCATCAGTGCTGGTGCAGGCACGACGTGAAGAGAGGGCAGACTCAGGACATAGGGTGTGGCCTCGCAGACCCGGTGTGGGGGAGGGGAGGGGAGCAGTCCCAGAAAAGCAGCTGGGGCTGTCTTTTAGGTCTTGCCTGGGCCCCCCTGAGGCAGGTGGCTCTGCCCCGCCCCCTTTCCAGCATGACACCCTTCCCCCCACACTCCCCAGGTGCCTTCTGCATCCCCCTGTATGTTCCCTACGTGCTGACTGGCCGCTGGACCTTCGGCCGTGGCCTCTGCAAGCTGTGGCTCGTGGTGGACTACCTGCTCTGCACCTCCTCCGTCTTCAACATTGTGCTCATCAGCTATGACCGCTTCCTGTCCGTCACCAGGGCCGTGAGTCTGGGGGCTCTAGGGGCACGACTGGTGGTGCCGTGAGTCTGGGGGCTCTAGGGGCACGACTGGTGGTTTGAGGGCAGGGACATCCCACTTCCTCCTAGCTGAACATGAGGAAAGATTTGGGTCCAGAGCCCTGGACAGGACTCCTGTTTGCTCTCCCACTTCACCACGTGCACATGCACATGCATACACACGCAAACCTGGGCACATGTGTGCAAGTATAACCCAGGCATGTGCATGCACATATACCCACCCACTCAGGTGCACAAATGCGCACGCCTGCACCGTGCAAACATACCCAGACACAGACATGCACATGCATACACATGCAAACGTGTGCACATATGTGCAAGTATAACTCATGCATGTGTATGCACATGTACCCACCCACTCAGGTGCACAAGTGTGCACGCATGCGCCATGCAAACATATCCAGACACAGACATGCACAGGCACACTTGGGACAGATACATGCAGGTGCACGTACACACATGATCCTGAACACAGTAACATATGCATGTGTGTTCCCATAGGCAGTACCGGTGTTGCCTTACCCTGGGGGGCAGGTAGTAGTTCTCTGGCTGGCAGCCAGGGTCAGCAGGAGGTCTTGATCTGGATAAGGGGGTGGGGGCACAGTGGCCCGGCAGCACATGTCACCTCCTTACTGCCCACACTCTGGTGGGAGTTGTGTCCCTGGCTGGTCTCAGAAGCCAGCTGTGAGGTAGAGTACAGCAAGGGGCTGCAGCCCTGTCCCAGTCCCCTGTCTGTGGGGGGGTAGGGTGGGGGGGAGGGAAGGTGTGGGGAATTTGTGGTTCAGGGTCAGGGAAAGCGCAGTTACGAAGTGCCTCCCATCATCCAAGCACGGTCCAGGGGTCCACCCTACCCAGTCTGCCCTCTGAGTCCAGGCCTTGTCCAGCTCCTGGACTCCCTGCTGGGTGCTGACCAGGCCTCTCGCCCCACGCCCAGCCCCTGTTCTGGTGTGGCTCCAGCATAAGAGTACACTGGAGGTGGGGATGGTGGAGGGGGTAGAGGAAGGGCTTCCTCATGTCCCCCCTTCCCCCGTCTACACAGGGCTGACTGGGCTTCTGCCAGGCCATGGTTCAGGCCTCAAGGGGGAGGCAGGTAGCCAGCCTGCATCTGTGCTGTGAAGGCAGAGGCCGGGGGTTGGTGATGGGTGTGTGTGTGTGTGTGGGGGGGGTGTTCTGGGAACCCCCAGTGTCCAGCTAGGGCTCTGCTGACCCACGCCCACCTCTGCACACCGCTGCAGGTCTCCTACCGGGCCCAGCAGGGCGACACGCGGCGGGCAGTGTGCAAGATGGTGCTGGTTTGGGTGCTGGCCTTCCTGCTGTACGGGCCTGCCATCCTGAGCTGGGAGCACCTGTCAGGCGGCAGCTCCATCCCCGAAGGCCATTGCTACGCGGAGTTTTTCTACAACTGGTACTTCCTGATCACCGCCTCCACGCTGGAGTTCTTCACGCCTTTCCTCAGCGTCACCTTCTTCAACCTCAGCATCTACCTGAACATCCAGCGGCGCACGCGCGTCCGCCTGGACGGCGCCCGGGAGGCGTCTGGCCCGGAGGCGCCGCCCCAGGGCCAGCCCTCCCCGCCGCCGCCGCCCCCGCCGCCGCCCCCGCCGCCGGGCTGCTGGGGCTGCTGGGGCTGCTGGCACCGGGGGCGCGGGGAGACCCTGCCGCTGCACCGGTACGCGCTCGGCGGCGGCGGTGGCGAGGCCCCGGGGCCCGAGGCGGGGGAGGCCGCGCTGGGGGCCAGCAATGGGGGGGCCGCTGCCGCCTCCCCCACCTCCAGCTCAGGCAGCTCCTCCCGCGGCGCAGACCGGCCGCGCTCGCTCAAAAGGGGCTCCAAGCCGTCCTCGGCCTCCCTGGAGAAGCGCATGAAGATGGTGTCCCAGAGCGTGACCCAGCGCTTCCGCCTGTCGCGGGACAAGAAGGTGGCCAAGTCGCTGGCCACCATCGTGAGCATCTTCGGGCTGTGCTGGGCCCCCTATACGCTCCTGATGATCATCCGGGCCGCCTGCCACGGCCACTGCGTCCCCGACTACTGGTACGAGACGTCTTTCTGGCTGCTGTGGGCCAACTCGGCGGTCAACCCCGTCCTCTACCCCCTCTGCCACTACAGCTTCCGCCGGGCCTTCACCAAGCTGCTCTGCCCCCACAAGCTGAAAATCCAGCCCCACAGTTCCCTGGAGCACTGCTGGAAGTGACGGGCGCCTGTGGTGGCCGCACCACAGGGCTGGGCGTGGGGACCACAGCCCGCAGACTGGAGTTCTGGGGGACGGGGCCCCGGCTGGCGGCGTCCTGTGCACAGTCGCTGGCCAGCGGTCTTCTCTCCAAAGCAAGTGCTTAGCGTGTGCTTGGCGCCTCCGGCCTTCAGCGCGCTCCTGCACGTGCACACCTGCACACACCTGCACCCCACCCTGCTCCCACACCTGCCCAGCCCCACATCCTGGCTGTGCTCACCCTGTTCCGGCCCCGAAGCTGGCCCCTCCACTCTGGTCCCCCCGAAAGTGCCCAGGGGCCACGGGGAGCTCACAGATGCCCTCGACGTCGAGTTCTGGGTGTTTTCAGGAAGATGAGGAAGAAGAAAACACGTCTGTGAACTTGATGTTCCTTGGATGTTTAATCAAGAGAGACGGAATTGCCAGGCGCTGGGCTGGATTGGCAGGTGTGGGCTCCCACGCCCTCCTCTCTGCTGCTGCTGCTGCTGCTGCTGCTTCCGGCTGAGCCGCCAGCTGCCTGCCCGCCACCCTGTGCTCTCCGCGCCCTGCACTGAGCTCGAAGCAGCCCACCACTCCAGCCGTCTGTCCATCCGTCCGGGCCCGAGGGAACTGGGGGTCCCACAGAGGGGCCACCTGCCTCACCTGGCCCCAAGACCTCGCTCTGCATGCCACCATGTGCCCATAGGCCTGCCCACTGAGAGGCCCCAATAAAGTGGACTATTTTCAAGGTGCCTGTTGTTGAGGGCTTGGGGGTGGGTGCAGGGGGGCAGACACGAGCCCCTCTTGTGACAGTGGTGGGTTGTGAGTCTCCCCCCGACACCAGGTTGCCTCTCAGTGGCTGGGGCTACATCTGTAGCAGAAGCAGGGCCCCACCCCAAGGCCTCTCACCCTCACCTGTTGGGAAGCCTGGCACTGGGCAGCCACATAGGGTCCCTGGGGAGGGGCTCCCTGGCCACGGCACAGACCAGCCGAGGCAGACCCCTGGCTCATGGAGAGCTTGACCCTGCTGCCTCACGGGGGGTGGGGGGTGGGGAAGGGGCGGGGATGCGGGTCACCTTGTCTAGTTGAGCTCGGAACCTGGCCAGGGAGACAGCCTCCCAAGAAGGACTGCCCTGAGGGCGGAGGGAGGGTGCTGGTCTGAGCACTCCTAGGGTGGGGGCATCCGTGGGCTTGAGAGGCTGCAGGGGGAGTGGCTGCTGATGGGGTCCTGGGGCTCAGGGTGACAGGCGCAGCAGGAGCAGAGGGGAGGCCTGTTGGGAGCAGATTGTCCCCCAAATGGATGGACGGTGGAGCTCCAGGTCCTCTAGGTGCAGCTGCAGCTGCAGGCACTGCCCATAGCCCTCTCCCGGATGCACAGCCCACTGGGCAGCCTGAGGGCTCTTCTCCTGCCCCCACAGGCCAGCCTCCCCCACCCCGGGGACCTTGTCTCAGTGCCCATGCTAACCACGGCCCCTCTCTCAGAGCACCCTCAGCACCCACCAGACACAGGGCCTCTGTGCCGCCCCCTGCAGGCGGGGCACGCCCGATCTTCAAACCCACAACTGCACCCCCTGTCCTGTCCAGTTGACTCGGACCCACAGGGACCCCACAAGAGAGGGCAGAATGGTGGGAGCCACCGTCCCAGGCCAGCAGGGGAGTGCTCTGACCACGGTGCCACCAGGAGTCCCAAGCTGCTTCTACGATATTTTTTTAAACATGGAAACACCGTTTCCTCTGGACATCAGCCTCCCTCCTGCACAGCCGTGCCTGGACTGTCCTCTGGAACCTCTGCCTGTTGTCCCCTGTTCCCCACCCCCCCCCCCACACACAGTCCCTCTGCCATCTCTGCTCCCTCCTGGAGGCTCAAGGGACCCTAGGGTCAAAGCAGGACCCTCTTCCTAGGTGTGTGTGTGGGGGGGCGTGCTCAGGCTGAGGCAGTACCCTCCTGGGGCGGGGGGGGGGGGGATCCTGGGCAGGGGATCTACAGGTAGTTCTTGTCCCTGTCTGTGTGCCCCTGCCAGTCACTGGCCATGCCAGGGGGAAGCAGGGCAGGTCTCCAGTGCCCCTTGTGCTCAGTCTGGCGTGCAGAGACCCACCCCGGGGCCCACCACTGTAAGGCCAGTACGACCTGGCCTGGCCTGCACGGGCCCTCAGCCCCATGCCCGGCTGAGTGAGGAAGGGCAGCGGCCAGTCCCCCACTGCAGTGGGTGCATCCCTGCCGCCAGCACGGCCCCTCCGCCCAGCACTTCTAAATGGCTGCAAATTGGAGGATAAAAGCACCAGCGTTGGAGCAATTCTGCCTTCAATCTCGGGAAAGTGCTGTCCCCAGCGCCTGTGCGGCTGGGGGCGGGGAGGGGGCAGCGTGTCCCTGGCTTCTCCAGCAAACCAACACCCTCAGGGGAGAGGCCTGGGCGGGCAGGGGCAAGGGAGAGGCCTGGGCAGGGACAGGGGCAGCGACGGGGGCCAGGCCAGGGCCAGGGCAGACGAGGGAAGGGGCTGGGCAGAGACCAGGGCAGAGGTTGGGAGCAGGGGCTGGGCCTGGGGCAGTCCTAGGCAGGGGCAGAGTTCAGGGCCAGGGACTGGGCAGGACCGTGGCAGAACATTCTGGGGGGCCTGGGCTCCCCTCACTCTGCCATTGGCTAGACCCCGCCTGGAGGCCAGCCATCAGCTGGGGGCCCGGGCTGCATGGACACAGACCTGCATGGTCCCTGGGATCCAGGGGGCAGACAAACAACTGGCCTTTGATAACCAGGGCCTTTCTTTTGAGGCTGAACTGCAGGGACCAAACACAACATCTCCAGGTCAGGCCTCTGGTCAGCACAGGGTGGGGGCCCTGAGGCAGAGGTCAGCCTGGGAGCCGAGGGGGAGGGGTGTGGTCTCAGAGAGGCAGGAGCGGTTTCCTCTGTTGTCCTTGCTTCAGAAGGGCTCGGGTCCTGGGTTTGAGAGAGAAGCAGTCTGGGAGGTCTGCCTGGAAGGGGCAATTCCCAAGGACCCAAAATCTGGGCCCTGGGGCCAGAGACGGGGGAGTATGTGTCCAGGGGCAAGAGCCACGTCTAAGGGCGGGGCAGTCCTGGGTCTCAGAATTAGCCAAGCGCGCAGGCATGGGCTGGCCATGGCACTGAGACCACCTGCCAAGCCGCCTGGCACAGGTGGCCGTGTCACTTGAGCCTCCAATGTGCCCTGCTGCGTGTGCTCCAGTGTGCCGGGCTCCTCACCAGGTCACTTGGTGTGGCCAGAACAGGACCACCAAAGGGGGACTTTCACAAACAGAAATCCACTTTCTCACAGCGCCAGTGGTGGCAAGTCTGGACTCAGCACCCCGCTCTGGGGAGGCGTCTCTCTCTGCACCTCCAGGGACAGGCCTGGCCACTCCGACTCTGGCTGCCCTTGATGGCCACGCGGTCATCTCTGCCCCTACCCACTTACCCCGTGCTCCCTATGGCCTGTCAGGTCTGAGAAGAGGCCGCACGAAGCCTGCCTGCCTGCTCACGTCACAAAGACAAACCTATCCTGGGGTTTGCCCATATCAGAAGATGGAATTCATATCCCAACTGGTGCCCACTGGACACAGGCAGGGAAGCAGAAGGTTCTGGAGAAGGCAGAGCAGGAGGGGCTGTGTGTGCCCAGGGCAGCCATCCCCAGGGACCAACGTGACCAATGCTCCCTGTGGGGACCCAGTTGAGCTTGGTCCCTCAGCCTCTGCCCCTGAAGTTGAAGAGGAAGGCTTCACTGTCCATGCCTCACTTGTGGCTAGGGCAGGATGCAATGAGACTGTGCCCACCCCCTATCTCTGGGAGCTCACGGTGGGTGTCTGGCAGTCACTGGGCCCTCCTTCAGCTGCCAGCAGGGCGTGGGGCCACACCCAGTGGATCTGACCCCAATTGGACCCCAGCACCAGCCTTCTCCCATGCGGTCACCATGCTGGTCTTCTCTGCAGGATAGCCCACCCTCTCTGTGCACCTTCCCTCAGGGTTCCACACCTACAGGGGGCGATCCTAACCCCTTGTTTCACAGGGAAACTGAGGGCAGAGAGGTCAGGGAGGACCAGCCCACCCAGCATCTGCTGGGTCCCAGTGGACAGTTTTTCTGCACGTCACAGGTGCTCTCTGCCCCGTCCCTTGGGCAGGGAGTGGCCTCCCTGTCATTATGGAAATTGTCCTTGTGTCTGCAATGCAGGTTCCTGCTCCACCAATTGCTAACCCACTTCTGAAGGGGGTGCCCTTAACCTTCACCCTCCCTTGGGGGTGTGTGCTCTGGGCAGAGGGACAGTTGGGGTGAGAAGGGAGTTTGGGTGCAGCAGGTTGGGGCTGGGGTCAGGGGGTGGCCGGGCAGGGGTGCGGCTGAGGCTGGGCACACGACCTCCCGGAAAGCTCAGCCACTGAGGTCACGGGCACGGCATCCGGTCTCAGCAGGAGAGGAGCGTGTGCCTTTAGCTTATGGGGCTGCTGGAGGAGACCATGGAAGTGCCCCAGATGGCCAAAGGACATACATGCCTGTCTGGAAGAGGCTGTGGATGTGCTGTCGGGGGAGACCGGTCCCTGGAGAGGGTCATCGTGCTGGGTGAAGTGGAGGGGCAGCGGCAATGAGCAAGACCCTCCCGAAGAAGGCTGGACACCAGGGCTGCCACACTGGGTGCAAGGGCACAGGACTGGGGGGTGCTTGTTCTGTAGGGTCCGTGGGATGGCGCATGCCACTCCCCCCAACCTTGGGTGGGAGGAGGTCCCCTGGAGGCTGCGTGTCCCGGGCCGCTGTGGAAGGCCTTCACCCACTGTGCAGAAGGTGCAGAGAGCTGGATGGAGACAGTGTCCCGTGGCATCCTGTCTGCGCGTACGGGTCCTGCCCCACTTGTAGCCAGTGTGCACCTTTGTGCCTCACACACCTCCCTCTCTAGGGTGTAGGTGAGCGTCCGTACTGGAGACCAAGTCCTGTCCAGGTCCATGAGGTCCAGTTGGCGCCTGGAACCCGTGTTCCTGTGCGGGGCCGAGCCTCGGGCTGCTCCTCACATGGGGAAATAAACAAGCCCAGCCCTGGGCTGGACGGTGCCCCCGTGGCTGGGCCGTGGGGCTCTGTGGGTGGACAGTTATGTAATAACATAACCATGCCCCATCATGTCATCTTGGACACTCGGGGCCCCGGGGAGGGGCTGGGGAGGGGGAAGGCCAGGAGCTGGAACATCCTGCCAGGAGCCACTGGTGGGGGTGCCCACCACAGCACCCTCCACGGCTGGAGTACGGCCATCGGTGTGGGGGTACAGACGGAGCGCTGGGTGGAGGTGCACAGGACCCGCTGGAGATGGGAAGAGGGGGAGCCGGGTTCCAAGGTTCGCAGGAGGCCGCTGAGGGCCTCCCTCGAGGCAGCTTAGAGCTCAGCACACAGGAGCGGGGCAGCAGGGCAGCGGGGAGACACCTGTCCTCTGCCCGCTCCTGGCCCCCGACCCACACATTTCCAAGCCAGGGCTGTGGACGGCCCGGCCTCTCAGGTACTTGGTGTCCTTCGCCAGCAGAAGCGGGTGTTGGGCGTTTACCCGCTGTCCCCAGGCTCCCTGATGTGCAGCTCCTTTTACACTGAGGCTCAGACAGGGACATCCAGGAACAGCCTGCGCTTGGGGGAGGGGTGCGGGGGTGGCAGCCAGGGTGGCTGGGGTTTCCTTTGGGCTGAGACTGTCTTGAACACTGGTGGCAGTTCCAGAACCACCCTGAGATGGACAGAGAATCACCACCCTGTGTGTGCTCGCTGCCCCCGGGGGAGAGACCAGCAACCTTTCTGTTCCTGCAACAGACAAGGGCTGGGGGCGGAAGCCGCTGGCTGTGCTTTCCCAGCCAGAAGAGCGTGTGGACGTGAAGAATCCATTTCTCACACGCCCAGCACATGCTCTGAGGTGGGGAAAAGCTACGGGCTTCCTGTGTGCCGTGGAAAGTTCCGGCAACGTGACAGCAGCAAGCAGGGCCTTCCTGGGTGGAAGACGGCTTCCCAAGATGCACGGTGAGACCCGGGACTGGGCGCACAGCCTGTGTGGCGGCAAGGGCCCACAGCCATGCTGCCCACGCCCTCTGCCAGGGCCCCAGCCACTTTCTTTATTAATCATTTTATTGGGGTCTCTTTCAGATCTTAGGACAATCCAACATTCAATTATAGCAAGCACACGCGTACATAATGTTGCCATTATCATTTCCAAAACACTTTTCTACTTGAGCCCTTGGTACTAGCTCTTTTCCCTCCCACCCTCCCACCCTCGTGAACCCTTGATCCACTATCCATTATCATTGCTATTTCATTGGCCCAACCGCTTCTGGTGCTGGGTGCTTCTGTCCTGGTGGTAGTGCCAGCCGATGTGGCTGCTGCCCCCATGGGTCTCTAAGGCCGCTCATCTTTCACTGGAGCGGGGAGCCTTTTCCTTGTGAACTGCTGACTTTGAGGTCAGTGGCCCAAGGAGCGACCACAATGCCTGCCACCAGGGCCCGCCACAGTGTAGGAGGAGAGGGAGGGGGACGATCCAAGTTGTCACGAGAAACCGCTCAGACTGTTGGGGACCCCGAGTGGTTTCAGAAGAGCACAGTTAGCAAGTCCCGGACCAGACCGACCAGAATTGCATGGTGGTTCCTGTGGACTTGGAGGCAGGGCCCCCCTGGCTCCCCTACCCCCTCAGGTCGCAGAGTGGATGGTGGGTGGGCCGGCCCCAGCCCCGAAGATGAAAGACCCAGTAATTAATAGGCACTCACCAAGCCCTCCCATGAGCAGGTCCTTTGAGGTGGCCGCAGAAACGGCAGAGCGGCAGAGCCATCTGGGTTTGAAAACACAGGGCCTTTGAAATGGAAAGGATGCCCATCAAGTTCTAGTGGCTGATTTGATGTCAGATCAAAACTCAGTTGCTCCTGAAAGCTGGGTGCTGGCCTGTGGGGGGGGGGGGGGCTGGCCACAGGGATGTGACCACAGCCAAGCAAGGGGACAAGGCTTTGGGTGACCCCGCTCTCAGTTCACTGGCCCAAGCTCCCAACAAGCCCTCCCCACCTCCTGTGACCCTGGTCCTGCCTGGGGTTTGGATGGAGACTCGCCCCCACCTGTCATCTCCCTCCATGCCCTGTGTAAATAATGCCCGGATATTGAGGGCACTGGGCTGTGAAGCACAGCCTGCGGCGGTGGCGCCCAGCCAGCCTGGCTGCCCACTGCAGTGCACAGGGGCCCCCGGGGCCTCCCTGTCACTGCTAATGGATGTGAGGGGATGGGGGTGCCCCCGGCCGCCAGGCCCTTTCTGCTCAGCTCACCAGGGAGTCTGGGCGCTCAGCAGCATCAATAGCCGTAGTCAGCACTGTGGGTCCCCCGCTAATTAAGAGTGTTAATTAACACAAATGAGTCCAACCACAGCAAATGAGCCAGCCAGGGAGGGGGGTGTGAAGTGCTGGGAGCAGACAGGGGTGTCAGGTGGTTGGGAACATTCCGGCACCCAGGGGATCCTGGGCTGGAAGGTAGGCGAGGGGCCAGCCCTCCCTCGTTGGCTGACGGAGGCAGAGGCTCTGATGACCCCGGGCTCCCTGCACACAGTCAGAGCCACTCTGCTTAGTGGGTGGACTTTATTTGTGCCACGGCCTGGAAGTCCTCTGTGGCGCACTGGTGCCCACACCCCTCTGGGGTGGCCGTCCTGAGAGACTGCAGCTCAGCAGAGGCCCTGTCCCCCGGAGGCCTGCAGCTCACAGTCGTCCTGCAGCTCCTTCAGGCGCAGCAGCAGCGCCTCCAGGTTCTCCCCAGTAGAGGCCGACAGGGGGATGACCACTGGTCCGAGGCGGGCCTGGAGCTCAGGCAGGTGGGCTCTGGCCTCCGGGAGGTCGATCTTGTTCCCCACGACGATGTGCAGCCTCTGGGACAGGCCCTCTTCGTACTGCTCCAGCTCCTCCTTCAAGTGGCCAAGCTGTGCCCAGGGCTCGGGCAGTGAGAGGTCCAGCACGAAGAGCAGGAAGCGGCAGCGCTCGATGTGGCGCAGGAAGGCCAGCCCCAGGCCGCGGTTCTGGTGTGCGCCCCGGACGATGCCGGGGATGTCAGCCACTGTGGGGTGGACGCAGAGCAGGTCAGGCCTGCGACTGGGGGCCCTCCACCCAGCACCTGGAGAGGAAGCTGGCCACCTTGAGGGCCCGCCCACCTCGAGGCCTTCAAGGCTCCAGTCCCGGGCCCAGGGCGAAGTCAGACAGCACAGCCCAGCCTCGAGACCGGGCACCTGGTGGCTCCAGAAGTGGCCTGTGTGCGTCCCCGCTGAGAGCGCCCCCATGGAGTGACACCAATCACACTGGAGTGGGGCGGCCTAGCCCTTTCTAATGAGGGCCCCTTTCACCGGGAAAGCCTGATCACATGCAAATGGTGCGGGGAGAGCGGCCGGAACACGTGCTGTTTGCGTGGTGGGCGGTGGCGACTACCTCGCCGACAGGGGGCGCTGCCGCAAGGCCAGCCGAGCGGAAGGGAGGAGGAGCCTGCCTGGCGCCCCCCTCCGGGCAGGAGGTCCCACCTGTCACCTGCTGGTGGCCTGCGTAGTGCACGACACCCACGTGGGGCTTCAGGGTGGTGAACGGGTAGGCGGCCACGGCTGGTCTGGCGTTGGAGAGGGCTCGGAGCAGCGAGGACTTCCCGGCATTGGGGAAGCCAACCTGCGGAGCGAGGGAGGGGCCACGTGTACGCCCAGCACCGGCCGCCGCCCCGCGGGAGGGGGAGGGGTGCAGCCGTGGGGAACGCGGAGGCCACGCAAACCCCCCAAAGCGGAGGGTCGGCTCTTCCCGGGGGAGGGGGGTGACGGGACATGAAGCGGTAGGTGAGGGGGCGCCCCGCCCTTTGCGGCACCCAGGGCTGATGCGAGGGCGAGGACGACACTCACCATCCCCGCGTGGGCCACCGTCTTCAGCTCCAGGAAGAGGACGCGCTCCTGGCCGGGCCGCCCCGGCGTGCAGGTCACGGGGGCGCGGTTGTCGTTGGCCAAGAAGAAGCGGTTGCCCTTCCCGCCCGCGCCCCCGAGGGCGGCGACGTACTGGTCGCCCGGGTGCGAGAGGTCGGCCACGGTCTCTGGTCCTTCCTTGACCAGCGTGCCCAGGGGGACCTGCGGGACAGCGCCCCCCGGCGGTCTGAGCCCCCCGCGGCTTCGGCCCCGCCCCCCGCGGTGACGCAGGGCTGACCCCACGCAGAGCGTGCGTGACCCCGGCGCCCGCCCGCAGGGGGCGTCTCTCTCCCCGCCCCACCACAGCGCACGCGGGCAGCGGCTCACCGGGATGTAGACGGGCCCTCCGTTCCGCCCGAAGCAGTTCTTCGGGCCGCCGTCCTCGCCGTGGGTCCCCTGGTAGCGGGACAGGACGGCGGCCAGGGACTTGACCTGGCTGTCAGCTGCGGCGAGAAGGCCCGTCAGCCCGCCCCGTCCTCGAAGGAGCGGCCGGCCAGCCAGCAGCACCGTCGCGAGTGCCTTTTTTGGGGAAATCTAATTTATTTCCCTTCAAGAAAGTCCATCTGAGCCGCTGTGGTGCAGCATTTTAATAGGGACGCCCGCCCAGGGAAAGCCCCCTCCACGCGCCAGTGTTCGCCCTCGTGCCCGCGCGCGGCTCTGGGCACCCAGCGCCGGGGCTGCGTGCTTCGCCCAGGGGCCCGAGGCACCTGCCTCTCAGGATGACATGGCCGCCGTGGCCTCCGTCGCCGCCGCTGGGGCCTCCGAACTCCTTCCGGGGCTCGCTGTGGAAGCAGCTCATCCCACTGCCTCCGTCCCCGCCGCGCACCAGCACTCGCCGGTGATCCACGAAGTACCGCTTCTGCCGAGAGCCCAAGACAGCCCACTGACCGTGACCGTTACAAAGGGGCCTGGGGCCGTCTTTCCACCCTAGACCAGAGATCTCAACCCGGAAGAGGCGCCCTGCGTGGGCACGGGGTCTGGGAGCTCACCCAAGAAGAAGCCCACGCTGCACACAGGTGTGGTCGCGCGAGAGCACTAATCGCACCTGCGGACATGGCTGAACTGGTGCGTGCTGGGCCCCTCAGCTGGGCCCCTGCCACGGAGTGGCCCCTGTGGGTGTCCGAGACTGACTCGGGATGGGAGTTGAAAGTCTCATCTTTCTCCCGGGGCCAGTGGCGACTGTGAACTGCGGGCCTTGCCCAGGATGTAACAACCGCCGTGCCAACAAGGCTCTAGGTACAGCTGCAACAATAGCAAGAAACACGAGGCCCTGTCACAGCCGCAGAGGCCTGTATTGGACGCAAATGTCACGACGTGGACCCGCTCCCCCCTAGGTGCATGTGCCTGGGACGGTGGGCTGTGCGCCCTCAGTCTCGCACGATGCTGAGTCGGCTTCTCGAAGGTCCCGCTCTCCAGGGCAGAAGCGTCCGGCAGGGCGAAGGTCGGGCGACATGGTTTTCCCACACTCCCCACAGGCTACATTTCCCTCCCCTCAAGAACCAGCAGGTGCCCGGCGGCCCCGACCTTTCTCGCACCAGGGTCGTCTCCAATTTCCTCACAACTCTTTGTGTCCTTTAGAAGCCTATCAAGATGACCATGGGCCTCCCACCCCAAAGGAAGCATCCCCGTAGCCGTGTAGGCTGGACCTTTGTCGGAAGCCTGTTGAAGGAGACTGACCAAGCGTGCCTGCAGCCTGCACTGAGCGCACACCCCTGTCGACACACACTTTGCTTGGACTAAGCCCGTGTAGCCCGGGACCCAGCAGGACTCTGGCTTAGCCTCATCTATCCAAGTCCTCCCCAGGCAGGTCTGTCCATCTGGAATGGACCTTCTCTGCCTGCCCTGGGCTTACGACAAGCAGGTCAGGGCATTTGCCGACCACTAAAGCAGGCAGTCTGAAGGGGCCGTGGACGTCACTGCCGCAGAGGGAGGGTCAGCATGGGGTGCACGCCACAAGCCCGTCTCAGCTGAGTGTACAAGAGCAAGAAGGCCGGGATGGCTACACAGTCTCCTCAGATAAACAGAGAGCTCTCCCAGGTGCTGTGCTGTGCTCCAGAAAGAAGTGTGTGAGTGAAACCATTGGTCTTTCAACCAAGTTTCTTCTTTGTGGTGAAAGGAAGAGCACTTTCTGGGGCAGTCTGTGGTGCGGCGGCCCAGGATGCAGGGAGCAAGCAGGGGCTCTGTGGCCCAGCCTCAAACGGGGTATGGGAACCAAGGCTTCATCAGTCTTTGCCCGAGAGCCAGTCCCTCCTCAGGCCCCACCCGACGTGAGGCATCAACCACCAAGTGGGTATTTAATAAATACAAATCGATCCCTGAGCCTCAGGGCACTGTCTCTGGGACGATGCTGGGTGTATGGGACTGTGCACTGGGACCCTTGCCAGCGCCCAGGGCAGTTGCAGCCCCATCAACCACAGCATAAGTGGAGCTTTAAAAATAAAATACCACATGGGGATCTGGCACCACCACATGGAAAAACCGTGAATTACGACTACAAAATTTCAAGCCAGTCACTTGATAAGACGACAATGTGTGGAATCCAGGGCTGGCAGGAGGCACACACAGAGCCCCAAGTCGACTCTGCTTTGTGTGTGTGTGTGTGTGTGTGTGTGTGTGTGTGTGTCTGTCTGTCTGTCTGCTGGGTGCAGGTGTTCATGTCACCTTTTTCAAGAAGCAGCTTGTGCTCCACGAGGCACTGGGGGTGCAGTCAGTCGGCCAATGTGGCGGCCGGCTTCGGTAACCACCGGCCTCCAGGCGCCCTGTGAGTCAGGGCAGACTGGACGGCATGGGTGTCACCAGGAGGGATGGAGGCCAGCCCCCAAGGAGGACCCTGAGGGGAACTGCAGGCAGATGCCTGCACGTGTAGCACCCTTACCAGCTTTTTTTCAGAAAGCAGTCTCTTCTGGGGGGCTTCTTGGCGCTTGGCACAGTTGGCACAGCTGATGGTGAGGAGCCTGGGGGCGGGCTGAGGAGGGAGGCAGCGGCGGCTTGACGGGAGGAAGGCCCGGGTGGGATGGGCCCAGCACCCCACACCCTCCCATGTGGTCGGCCATCTTGCTGAGAAGAGTCTGGCAGGTGTCATGGCCCCTGGCAAAAGGGAAAAAACCTAGGTGACCCTCAAGTCCAGACACCCTGCTGTCCCAGAGAAGAGAGGTTTCCAACACGGAGAAGCGGGAGCCGCACTTCTGAGGCCATGCACCACTGCCCACCTGGGAGGAGGAGTGCCAGCCGGAGTGCCCTGGGACAGGTCTGCAGTGTGGGCGCCCCCACAGCATCAGGCACTCTGTGAAGCAAAGCCTAAAGGGGAACCTGATCTCCGCTCTCAGTCACCGTCGCACGCAGCAGTCTGCGTGGCGAGTGCTGCCCCGGCAGCCCGGGCTACTTACCCAGGGTGCAGCCAGCACAGCCTAAAAGGACCCACACACTGCCAGGGTCCCTTCCGACTCGGCGACCCCCTTCAAGGCTGTGAACGTCATCTCTCTTGCGTGGAGCAGCGGTTGGGTTTGAGCACCAGAGTCGGACGCTTACCCAACAGCCCCACCAGGGCTCCTTGTACAAAACGAAGCCTATCAAAAGCAAGCACGCCGTCTTTGGGCCGACGGTGACTCACAGTGAGCCTACAGGACCGCGCAGGGCTGCCCTGTGGGTTCCAGAGGCTGTAAATCTTTGCGGGAGCAGACAGCCTCATCTTTCTCTCTCGGAGTCACTGGTGGGTTCGAACCATTGACCTGACAGCAGCTCAAGGCACAGACCAGACACCAGGGCTCCTGGTGTGGCCAGCAGGGTAAGCTCATTCTCAGAAGGGACTGCTGTGGTGGTCACGTGCTTATGTAAATTTCATGATTGAGATGTGGGGGTGGAGTCTAGCCCGTTCATCTGGAGATAGCCATTGTGTAGCCAATAAGGCCTCTGTGTGGCCATGGCTTTCTCCTGAGACTTCTAGGAAATCTTGCCATATTTCCCTTGTGGAGATGAGACTCTATCTCTCCGGTTGTTGGGAGTTAGTCTCAGAGATGATAATTATGGACAAGATGGCAGTGTCCGAGCAGCTGCAGGAGCTGGAGGAGAAGCCACACGGCCTTGCCCTGATGGAAGCAGACCTCTGAAGCTGGAGAAGCCACGTGGAGAGCCCTGTCAGCGCTGGACTCTGCACCCACGGGCCTGTGACTTCGTGAGTAAGGAGGAGACATTATAGACTGGTTTCGGACATCCGGCCTAATATCGGACTTATGACTTTGAACTGGACTGGGTGGGGACGTTTTCTCAATGTTCCATTCCTTTTGTATATAGACCTTACCCTTATATCTATATGCGTGTCTATGAATTTGTTCCTCTAGTCTACCAGACTAACACAAATGACAACAGATGTGTGGTCGGCACACAGGACCACTCTCCACGGTATGGTCCATGGTGCCATGGCTCCTCCCAGGTGCCTGGGCTGTGGGGGCCTCTGCTCCCTTTTCTGGGGGCTGAGTGCCCCGCCCACTGATGGCTCCAACCCTGGCAGCAGCTGAGATGTCCTTCAGAAGGTGGACAGCACATACGGTGATGCAGCTACACAGAACCCAGCACCGTCAGGCCAAGGAGAGGCGCCACCAGGCCACGGGACGACTTGGGGCAACGTGAATGCGCATTTTTTTTGGGGGGGGGCGATTCTGGGTAGCCCCAAGGGCTCAGCAGCTGATAGTGGCCGGGAGGCTGGCACCTTGATGCCAGTCTCCCCTCCTTGTGCCGTGGGGCACACAGCGTGGCTCCGCCCACAGGGGGTTGCCGAGGGGTAACTGACCCAATGACCATCACAACCAGGGCAGAGGCAGCCGGTCAGAAAAGGCCACCTCCTGCCTGGTGTCCAGCACTGCAGGTGACACTGGGGGAGACAGAGGGAGCTCGGGCTCAGGGAGGACGGACAGGTGGGGCCAGGGCACGGAGGGCAGCGAGACTGCAATGGTGGGTACCTGGAGTGCCCCTTGTCCACATCCCACACCTGTACTACAGCCTGGTGCATCCACGGCCAGCCCCTGCAGGTGACCCCAGGCTGCCAGGATACCACCTACGGGTGGCCGGTTACAAAGGAGATGGAGAGCACAGCCAACCAGCCCCAAGCTCAGAGTCTGCAGTGTGGCCTGCCAACACCTCAGCCTTGGAGTTCTGCCTGGGGAGCCTGGTGACCCAGTTCCCAAGCGGCCTGGCTCTCTGCCAGCAAACAAATGCGGCTTCTTTGTGTGTTCCTTCCCTTTGCATGCGGTAAGACGCGCAGTTTTTACTAGAACTGTTATTTTGGCTCCTGTTGTTCTGAGGACATCGGACAAGCTCCCAGCCTGCTGGCCAGAAGATACCCCCATGGACCAGCAGATGAGAGCACGAGTGACCTCACAGAAAGTTCTTGGGGCCAGCACTGACCCGTGCTGTGCAGCAGGAACCCAGAAAAGCCAACTCCTGCCCTACCAGCACCCACGAGGGGAGGTGGAGGGCTCTGGGTCTCACAGGGCACTTAAGACTGTGGGGAAAGGCCACTGGACATCCAGGAAAGGACATCATGCAATTGTCAGAGCCCACAGGTCTGCCGAACATGGCAGGGACCCTCTGGAAACTGGGGACTTTACCCAGGACCCTACATTACTGCATTTACTTCTTTGTTTGGCCTCACTGCCCTCTGGTGGTGGGAGTAGGAGGTCCAGCCTTGCTGCTGGATTTGAACCTCCATCCCAGGGGGCCGCAGTCCCGCGCACAACCGCGCGCACAACCGCTACGCCACCGGGGCTCAGCCTGCATTTACTTCTTACAAGCCCTCTCCCCCAGCACACACACTCCCCTGAGGCTTGGTGGCATTGTTTGGCACTGGCTTACCGAACCTTAAGGTCAGCAGTTCAACTCCACAGCCACTCCTCAGGAGAAAGAGGCTGCCTACATACAGACTGGGCCTCAGAGATGACCTCCACCGCAGTGGGCCTGCCAACCTGAGAGGGAGGTGGTGAGGGCCAGAGTGCTGTCAATGAGGCGCCGCGTGTTTGCTGGGGCCCCTCCCCACCCTGCTCTGGCACGGGTACTTTCTGTCTTCCTCAGCCCTTGAGTGGCAGCGGCAGGGGTTACCTGACTGCCCCACCAGGTCCCTGGGGAGGAGCCCCCTCATGAGCTTTACTGACAAACAGTGGGCTCAATGGTGAACACCTTTGCTTCCTAGTGGTGAAAAGGCACACATGCTTACTTTTTAAGGTGTAATTTGTGATTTATTTTCAGAACATAGGACACAGCACTCAAATTCAGCTTGCTGATTTCTTTTTTAAAAAGTTTTAAAGGTGTCTTTTTTCCTATTAAAAGGTCCTCTTATGGGGGCTCTCACAGCTCTCGTGGCAATCCACACACGGAGTGCATCCAGCACTTCTGTGCACGGGCTGCCGTCACTATTTTCTAAACATTTACTTTCTACCGCGCCCTCGGCATCAGCTCCTCTGCCCCTCCCCCAGGCTTTGCTCTTTCGGTGCAACGTATCTGTGCATGCTATTCCCGTGCCCTGGGGGCGCGGTGGTGAAGCACGGAGCTAAACGGGGGTGGGCGGCTCAAAGCCTCCCCCACCTCAGGCGTTGGCTCCCGGCGGCGCCTGGGGCACTCGCGGTCACCCCGAGGAAGCGCGCACCCGCGGCTCGGGGCCCTCGGAGAAGAGGCGTTTCTGCGAGGAAGTCACTGCTGCCTGTCGTCTCACTTCTCTGTGGCGTGCCGGGGGCGCCAGGGCCTTCGAGCACGCGCCTTCTCGGGGGGCGGCGCGGTCGCGGGGACGCGGGCTGGGGTCCGGCACGCCCCGGGTTCCGCAGCGGCCGCACCCGCAGCGCGCTGCCCCTGGCGCCCGCCGCGGTGGGACTGTGAAGCCGGCACCTGGCCACCCGCCGCGGGCGGCGCCCTGCTGGGGGCCTCGGTTCCCGAGGTGGCGGGACGGCGGCCCCGACCGCGCCCGCCCGGCCCG